>CAAKHG010020545.1:14021-32272 GCA_901007715.1 Dactylopterus volitans
CCACATATGATAAGAATAACATAGAGCTATATATTTCAAGAATGTTTCTCACATGCTTAATTTATGTTCAAGTGAGCATTAAAGTCAAAGTATTATTAAAAGACAACATATAGGAAAATGGAAAAACACTTTAATATCATATACATTTCTCAACAAAAAAACAGAATTGTGGAACCGTTTTCTCTTGCTGGTTTGATAAAGCTCAAGAAAAGGTGTCACAAATCTCCAAATAGATTTTATCTGGATAAACTGATCCCATATTAGCTTTGCGGTTTGTAAATTCACAGTTTTAGAGCGAAAATTACCGTCTTGCCTTGTGTTTGAAGAGACGCAGTGCATTGTGGGGCAGTTGAGCATGTCCTGTTGATGCAGAAATTCTGGCTAACCTAGCATACCTAAGAGAATTTCACAAAATTCAACTATGCGGTTGAACCAAACTACGTACTTGATGTCTGATTTAGGACAGATAATGTGTCAGTAACATGTAAGCCACACAGCAGTCTGAGTCTTCTCTCTGCTTTGGGTGTTTGAGCTGATCATCCCGCCTTTCACACGTTGTGACAAAAATGTTCTTTGCTCCCTGCAGTTCAACAACTTTGAGCAGCTGTGTATAAACTTCACCAACGAGAAGCTGCAGCAGTATTTCAACCATCACATGTTCATCGTGGAGCAGGAGGAGTACAAATCCGAGGGGATAGAGTGGACCTTCATAGACTTTGGAATGGACTTGCAGGCCTGCATAGACCTCATCGAGAGGGTATGTGTTTGTTTATCCTTCTAAGGGTGAGGGAACGTTGGTTTTCCTTCACTGTGAAGATGATTTTTCAAGCTGGATTTGATGCAGCTGTAATGAATGTGGCCACTTGTCTTTGGCCCCTAGCCGATGGGTATTCTGTCCATCATGGAGGAGGAATGTATGTTCCCCAAGGCCACGGATAACAGCTTTAAAACCAAGCTCTACGACAATCATCTGGGCAAGTCGCCCAACTTTCAGCGGCCTCGGCCAGACAAGAAGCGCAAATATGAGACACACTTCGAGTTGGTTCACTACGCTGGAGTGGTGGGTATAATCATATAATGTTTGCCTTCAACTTATGTTGCCACCACTGTTCTTAACATACTGGATATGTGTATTCTTATATAAGGTAAGGTTAGGCAGGGTTATTTATTTAGCATAGGGATGAGCAACAACTTTGTCCGCAGGGCTTTACTGACTTAGATAAGGCAGGCAGGTAGTACTCAGTGATGTTAAACTACGTGGATTTGATAGACATGGCAGATTGCTTTACAACAAGCTATTAGTAGCCCAGAAGGATAAAGATATTTGGGCCATGTTTTGCCCATATTTTAAAAATACATAAAAAAATAAGACCAAGAGGACTAGATTAAAAAAAAAAAAGGACATTGAGGAAGCATTAAAATTCCTTTCAAGAGAGGCAAAGCAAAGTCAGAGAAATTAGTGATAATGTTTTGGTTGAAGTGATCTGAGTGTTTTAGCAGGCATCGGGGGAATCGGAAGCTTGTTCCACAGTTTTGGATCATAGAAACTATAAAACAACGAACAGTAGTTTACTGCTGATGCTGCAGCTGTTCCTGCTCCTGCTCCGATGCTCAGATCGGGTGACTGAACTGCAGGACTTACACCTTTCCAACATGAAATCACACAGTCCTCTCACAGCTTCAGGAGGCAGGTCTGAAATTAGATTCAGAATAACAGACCATTAAGCAGATTAATGGTTGTTTGGTGATGGCGCTAATGGATACTGTCCGTATGAGTGACTTGACTACTGTTGCCACCAACACCACTGCACAGATGATATTGTATGTCGGCCATTAGTGCTTTCAGCTGCTTTGCACAATCTAAGTAGACTAAGAAGAAAAGAGGTCTGACAATGGAGCCCTGGGGAACTCCACCAGCCATTTCAAGTTGCCTTCATCCCAGTTACAGACACTTGTTATTATATTTAAACTTGCAACTGTCCAGGGCTGATATCAAAGTCCAGCATTAACGCACAACACAGTCATGACGGTATTAAATACGAAGCATGATGAAACCATGCTTTCATGTTGTAGGTGCCGTACAACATCACCGGCTGGCTGGACAAGAACAGAGATCCTCTGAACGAGACGGTGGTGGCTTTGTTCCAGAAATCCTCCAACAAACTGATGGCTTGCCTGTTTGAGAACTACATCAGCTCTGAAATGGGTAACGTGTCTGAAAAGCAGGAGGAAGAGGAGCACATTTTAAAGGACAAAAAAAAAGAAAAGAAATGGATTTAAGCGTGAATAATGACTGTGTGTGTTCTCTCGTGCTGTTTCAGCTGGTGACCCAAAGCAGGAAACCAAGCAAAGGAAGAGGAAAGCAGCTTCCTTCCAGACAGTTTCACAGTTACACAAGGTGAACTAAAGTCAGGCAGCGCCGACACTGAAACACAATAAAACTGCTGCCATCAGTGGATCCGTCCGTGTAAGAAAGAAAATTGGCTCAGTTTTGGTGAACTGGGAGCGTTTAACTTGAGTGTGAATGTGAAACAGTCACACTTCCTACACGAGAAACACGGGTGCTATTTACTGAAATTGTTCAGAGCACCAGCAGGACATCATCAAAATTAGCCCTGCTAAGTATTTAATATTGCCCGTATACTCATCTGGTACTAGTGGTGGTATGAAAGTTTCTTTTTGTTATTTGAGAAAAAGAGAAAAGTGATAAGAGAAAAAAATGAAAATTGAGATACATTTTAACTATCATAGTTAAAAGCTCTTTCATGTTGTGATGATGGAAATATAAACTAAAATCGGTTATTCCCTCTGACTGACTGAATTTATGAACAAATCCATACATGGCTGACCTTTGGCGACTTGTCACCACCTACCCGTGTATGTAAGACTTAGTTAAAGCAACATTATGTAACAATTTGACCTAAAATAACAGCCTCAAGATCATTTTGATGGAAAACTGACTCATTATTGAGGAACAGCATCCCACATTCCTGATCTTTCGCTATGTGTCAACACAACCAGCCTTTCGGCTCATCGGAAATCATTTTTACATAAGCAAGAATAGCACTCAAATATCAATCGAGTATTATCCGGCAGCATCCCGTAATTAGCACTTGCAGCAGCAGCAGCAGCATCGGCCCCAGCTGTTTGCAACAGTTACATCGTGTGGCTTTAATTCCACATAGATTCATACGTGACATACCCGAGGTGCAAAGATGCAAAGCTCCGTTTCTGCATGATAAAGAGAGGCAGAAAGCTGACCTCTCCCCCTGACTGGCATCAGGGGAGATCCAGGAGGCCCCAAAACACCCTCCTGTGGGGCATAACTTTGTTTGTTTTTGTGAATGTGCGTTTTCAGGAGAATCTTAACAAGCTGATGGCAAACCTCCGCAGCACTCAGCCTCACTTCGTCCGCTGCATCATCCCCAATGAGAGCAAGACTCCAGGTAACAAGAAACTCCCGAGGCACTCGGCAAAACCATCAGAAATGAAAGAACAAGAAGCATAATCTGATTTTATGTGGAATTAGAAAGAATGCAGGCATAAAGGAACTGAATATGACTGCAGGTCCACCATTATAGAGAACACATGACGAGCTCAACACACGTTTTATTTAATGATTTGATTAGCGAGCTTCAGACCTCAAAAACGCCTGACATGAGCTGTCAAGCACGTGGAAAACTAGAAGGTGGAGATCTCAAGTAAAGATTTTTAGGGCAAACTTTAACACGCTCAAGAAAAGCAAGAAAAGATCCCCGAAGTGTCTTTGTGTGCTCTCCAGGTATGATCGATCCCTTCCTGGTGCTGCACCAGCTCAGGTGTAATGGAGTCCTGGAGGGGATCAGGATCTGCAGGAAGGGCTTTCCCAACCGAATCCTGTACGCCGAGTTCAAACAGCGGTGAGTTTCAGCATCTTCAGCTTTTTTTTTACAGAAATGCTATAAAGGTTCTCAAGCTGTGAGGATATCAAGGCCCAAAGAGCAGGAGGTTCAACGGGTCCAAACGCACAGTCACACCTTAAAATCCCACAGACCTTTGAATCGTATCGCTGTGAGGCTGCTGGCGTTTCTGCGTTTCATTGAACCACATCCTCAGCAATGCACGTATTTGTATTCCTTATGCCAACTTTAGTTTGTTTCACTGCTCGAAGCTCAGAAGCCATTCTCGCGATCGCTTCACGTGAGAGACGGTGTCGAATCACAAGTCTCCCCCCTGCTCGGACGTGTGTCTCCTCAGCTACCGCATCTTGAACCCGTGTGCGATTCCCGAGGACTCGTTCGTGGACAGCAGGAAGGCGGTGGAGAAGCTGCTGGGCTCCCTGGCCATCGATCACTCCCAGTACAAGTTTGGACACACCAAGGTACAACGGCAACCTGGGGAGGGGAGGGGGGAGGTGTACCGCTATCAGTCTCCTTCCACTCTTCCCTCCCGGGTGTCTTCTCCCGTCCTCTCCCACTTGTTTCCTCCTTTCGTCCCACCCGCTCCACGACGCGCCGGCCAATCACAGGAGCTCGTTCAGCGAGAGGCTGACCCCACCCAAATGCACCGCTGAGCAACAATTCTTCCATTTCGCCGCAGTAAATGTGCAATATCTTGCACACTTTTAATGTACTCATGTCTGTGTTACATCATATCGATAATGCTCGTGTCTGTTACATACGTCTCTGTTCTAAGAAGCACTTTACATTTCTTTTCCACTTAATATGGGTTCTATTGATTTGTTTATATATTTGATTTGTTTAGATATTGTTAATATTGGGTCAATTTTGTAATATTATTATTACAGGAGTAAACATGTTGTTATATTTGTTATATCTTGGCACTTCCTTCCTGTATCTTATATTTATTTATACTGACATGGAGCAAATGTGACTGTGACAATGCAGTTTCCTCCAGGATTAATGAAGTATTTCTGATTCTGATTGATTCACCCTTCGTCCTTTCCGAATCCTCTCATCGGTCTTTTTTTTTTTTTTTTAAATATTCCTTTTTTCTTGTCGGTTTGTTTCCTCCTCCGTTGTCCTCAGGTGTTTTTCAAGACGGGCCTGTTGGGTCAGCTGGAGGACATGAGGGACTTCCGCCTGTCTCAGATTCTCACCATCGTCCAGGCCATGTGCAGAGGGAAGCTGATGAGGGCTGAGCGGGACAAGTTGCTGCTGAAAAGGTCCACATGACAAATATGATCGTGTTCAATCGCTTCACATGAATATGAGCAGGCTTGTGATATTGAGAATTTAGCCTCTGCTGATCTGAGAGTTGCTGGGAGACACGAAGGAGGGGAACCTTAAGAATCTCTACGTGGTCTCAGGGATGCTTTGGTGGTGATCCAGTTCAACCTCAGGGCCTTCTTCTCGGTGCGCACTTGGCCGTGGATGATGTTGTTTTACAAGCTCCGCCCCCTGCTCCGGAGCGCCCAGGTGGAGAAGGAGCTGGCTGCTCTGAGGGAGGATTACAACAAATTAAAAGAGGCGTTTGACAAGTGAGTCGACGCTCCCGTTTGACAGTGAACTGAGCAACATGCCACTGGTGCGCCGCCCTGCCGCCAACGTCTGGAGCTCAATCCGGTTTGTTCCTTCAGGTCGGAGGCGAAGCGTCATGAGGTGGAGGAGCGGCAGGTGGTTCTGGTCCAGGAGAAAAATGACTTGGCTCTGCAGCTGCAGGCTGTAAGTCCGGCAAATAATAATGATGATAGGATTTGCCATCAAAAGGACAGTTTTATACGGAGGAATGTATGAGTGGAACCAATTACCAAATTGCATATGCAACACTAATAGTATAATTCAGTTGAAATGATCATTAGGGCAGTACCTATGAACGCATGAAGTGTAACAATTAAATATAATGTGGGTGTTTATATGTTTATAGACGGATGTATATATTCATGAGTGTATGTGCACTTATTTAAGTAGATATGTACGTGAGTATATTTGGACTTAAATGTACTACGTGTATGTATTTTCTATTTGCACGTATGTGTGTGTGTGTGTGTGTGTGTGTGTGTATGCATGCAAATGCACATATGTATATATGTATGTGTTTGTTTCTATATGTATGTATATATTATGTGTATGTATGTGTATATCTGTAAAGAAATATGTGTGTGCACACATAAGTATGTGTGCACACACATATTTCATAGTTTGATCCCGTCGTTGTCTCCTGACCACACAGGAGCAAGACAACCTGACGGATGCAGAGGACCGCTGCAACCAGCTGATCCAGTCCAAAATCTCGCTGGAGTCCAAGCTGAAGGAGATGCAGGAGCGGCTGGAGGACGAGGAGGAGGTGACCTCCAACCTGACGGCCAAAAAACGCCAGCTGGAGGACGAGGTGACGGCGCTGAAGAGAGACGTGGACGACCTGGAGATGACCCTGGCTAAAGTGGAGAAAGAGAGACATGGCGTGGAGAACAAGGTGCGTCACTTGCCAGACTTCTTCACACACTCACAGATAGAGATTAATTTCCCTTTGATCTAAATAAAAGCTGGTTTAATTAGTTATTGTCAGTTTTCTTTTCCGCAAGTGACCAGCGTTACCGTGTGTGTCCAGGTGAAGAACCTGTCCCAGGAGATGTCCGTTCTGGATGAATCCATCGTGTCCCTGACCCGAGAGAAGGCCGCCCTGCAGGAAGCTCACCAGCAGGTGCTGAGCGACCTTCAGGCACAAGAGGACAAGGTCAACATGCTGGCCAAGGCGAAGACTCGGCTGGAGCAGCAGGTGGACAATGTAAGGAAGGAACGAACATACACCAGCAACAGAACATGTGAAACGCTTCAAGATCCACGATTGGTGACGTCAGGCTGCATTCAGACGCCTGACGCATGGATCTGATGTTTGAATACATCATTTTAATAAGTGGAGATGTGCAGTTATTTTTAAAAAGATTATTTTGTTCCTAATATTCTGTGAATTTTTGTAAATTTTCAGCTAATTTCCAGTTTTTCTCATCGAATTTTCCCCCGTGATTTTGAAAGAAATCAAGTAAAATTGCTGGGGAGGAGGATCAGAATTTTGGATTTTGTAAAAACTCCTGAAAAAGGAGTCAAAGGAAAAGCGTTCCCCTCTTTTCCCTGCAGGTGGAAAGTTCATTGGAGCAGGAAAAGAAGCTGCGGATCGACGTGGAGCGAACCAAACGGAAGTTGGAGGGGGATCTGAAGCTGTCCATGGACTCAGTGAAGGACCTGGAGAACCAGCGGGTGGAGCTGGAGGAGAGACTCAACAAGTAGGAAAGAATATTTCCGTTGCTGCATGTTTGCAAGTCGCCAAGCCGTCAGTTCACGGTGAAAAAACATGAAAAGAAATATAACTTTTTGCAGCAGTAAATGCAGCAAAGTACCAAGTCCATTGTCAGGTTCTACAATTAATGTAGCAGACGCTTTTGTCCAAAGCGACGTACGACTGAGGCACATTCATACACTGATGGTGGGGTTTCAGTGTCTTGCTTAAGGATACTTGGAAAATGTTTGGACAGATTTAGTCCCACACCCCAAACAAGAGACACCCTGCAATCCAGAAGAAATTTGACTTCGCCCGAACAGGGACTTGAACCCTGGACCCTCAGATTAAAAGTCTGATGCTCTACCGACTGAGCTATCCGGGCTCTAGACATGAGTGGATGTCGTATGGTATGACTTTGGCACTCAAGAACTCCGTAGTTGCGTCAAGTCAGCAAAAGTTATCTCATGACACTTTCCATATAGAGCAGGTCAAGATCACACTCTTAAATTGACAGAGACCCAATAGTTCCCCGATTAGCAAGCACTTGGCATCGGCGGCAAGGAAAACAGTGCCTGGCTTGAGGGGGGCAGCCGTCGGCCTTGACCGGTCGGGTTGACAGAGAGTGTGTGAGGGACAGAGAGGTTAGGGGGGGCATCAAGGTCTCTGCAAGATGAGAAAACAAGACAACACCGGGGAAGAAATCTAGTTAGTTGCACCCATGGATAGATGGAGGGAGGATAAGAGAGGAGCCTGATGCATCATAGTCCCCCAGCACTCGAGGCAGGCCTGAGCCAGCCCTAACTAGAAGCTTTATCAAAGAGGAAGCCCCCTTTAAGCCCACTCTTAAACGTACAGAGGGTGTCTGCCCCCCTGACTAAGGCGAGAAGACCCACAGGAGAGGAGCCTGATAGGTGAAGGCTCGACCTCCCATTCGACTTTGAGAGATTCTAGGAACCACAGGTAAGCCTGCACTCTGGGAGTGCAGCGTTCTAGTGGGGCTAATGAGGTACTATTAGCTGCTTAAGATATGATGTGCTCATTCCATACACTGATCACTGATGGAATATTAACCAGCATTAATGTGCTTCCTCTCATCTTGCCCTCCGCGCAGCTACGGCTGCACATGTTTAATCTCTGTCTGTTTCTCTCAAGGAAAGACTTCGAATTGAATCAGCTTCAATCCAAAATGGAGGATGAGCAGAATTTGGTGGCTCAGCTTCAGAAGAAGATCAAGGAGCTTCAGGTGAGTCCGAAACGGGCGATGCACCGTTAAACCGGCGCGGCTTCCTCGCCGGCTGCTACAGGAGAGCGCTCTGGTCCTTCCCCCAGACTCGCCTCGAGGAGCTGGAGGAGGCGCTGGACGCCGAGCGGGTGTGGCGCGCCAAGGCCGAGCGCCAGAGGAACGACATCACCCGAGAGCTGGAGGAGCTGGGGGAGAAGCTGGAGGAGGCGGGGGGAGCCTCGGCCGCTCAGATCGCACTCAACAGGTCAACACCAATTGACAGGACTCTCGGAGAGTCACGTGGCGGGAGACTCTCAGCTCAGAGCTGGATAGATATAGCAAGCAAAGACATAGCAGCAAGGAGCACAAAAAAGATCCCCCAAGAATGAGCTTCTCGCATGCAAAAATCTGAGTTGCATTTAGTTATAACTTTTTAACCATAAATCGTAGCTGCTTACTTTTTCCACTTAAAGCCAACCCTGCCTCAGTGCAATCACTGAGCTTACAGCAGATTTATTTTTCAGTCTGGAACTCCTGTGTCTCTTTGGGGACTTTGTATGATCAATCCATAATCACAGAAACAGCATTGAACGACTTCTGTCGATGTTTTATCCGTTTTTTTTGATGATGGAGATCACTAGCATGGAGGCCAGTCGGCCATGTTTGTTTCCCCTTAGCTCCTTTGGAGAGTCTCTTGGCATGTCAGTTGCTGTCATATTAATCAACAGCGGAAGTAATGAAGGGAGAGTCAATCTAACAACAAGATTTCACCTAAAACTTGTATATCTAGAAAAAAAATGCCATTTTAGAGATAAACTCAACACAAATATCCAGAGATGACTGGTATAATGTTAGCGACATATAGAAATCAGCTGCTAGCACGTCATGATAATATAACAAAAACATCAGCATGAACGTGTCCCTGAGTGACTGTGTTTAGCCCAACGATGCGCTCCGTCAACTGGGGCTACCTTCACGTCAAACAGGAAGCGGGAGGCGGACTTCATGAAGATGCGGCGGGAGCTGGAGGAGGCCGGGCTCCACCACGAGGCCACGGCCGCCACCCTGAGGAAGAAGCACTCGGACATGGTGGCGGAGCTGAGCGAGCAGATCGACGCCCTGCAGAGAGCCAAGCAGAAGCTGGAGAAGGAGAAGGCGGAGTTCAGGCTGGAGGCGGACGACCTGGCCACCAACGTGGAGCAGCTCTCCAGGTCAAAGGTGAGAATGCAGGCGGCTCTGAGCAGTGAGGCGTCACCTGGCCTTCTCTATCGATGAAGAGTGGAACATCAGGGTTAGGGTTAGCGCAAGATAACATGCTTCAACAGCGGCGTTTTATACAGGAATAGAATAAAATAGATATGCATGATTACAACCTGAAGTAGAAAAAAGGGAATTAAGATAATTGACATGAAAAACAGTTGAATGCTGTGCAGTTTCAATCAGGCTGTAGCACCAAAAATGGCAGCGCATGAGAAAGACACTTTCGTCAAGCAATCAGATGTGAAAGTTTTGATGTGCATGTATTAAAACTGATACATAAACTCCCAGAAAGCTGCTCCCTGGGTCTTCCTCTTAAGTCAGCTGGTGCTGACACGTCTCCCACATGACCTTCAGTTCATGTGAAATCTTAAAATCGAGCCTGAAAACCCCAACACGGTTTGATGGTTGCTTGTCTTAGGACCAGGTCACAAATACATTTAATTGATTTGAATTTTAGAAATGCCTAAATTAATTAACTATGAATTTGGTGATGAGCACCAGAAATAATCCTTGGATAAAGCACATCAGCCTGGACATCTTTGATGCTGATTATCTGCCGATAAGGAGTCAGCAGTTCTTGATTTTCAGCAGCAAATGATGATAATGTGCATTTGATGTGGATGTGACATTCTCAGACAATAGCTCAGCTTTAGACTTCGACAAACTAACTACTTAAGCTCGACGCTGGAGCTGCAAACCTGTCTGACTGATCCGTTATTGGCCAGACGTGAATGGAAGTTGACGATCCTGTAAGAGTCCAGAGTCTGACATCCCACCACGGATGAGTGACGCCGGCTGAGCTATTTGCTGCTCACAAAGAGCATCATCGGTCGTTTGTGCGTGCGCAGGGCGCCGTGGAGAAGATGTGCAGGGTGTTTGAGGACCAGCTGAACGAGAGCCGGGGCAGGATGGACGAGCTGCAGAGGCAACTGGCGGACGTGTCCACTCAGAAAGCACGAGCTCTCGCAGAGACGGGTACCGTCATCATCACCGTCATCGTTTGAGCTGCTTGTATTGAAGGGAATTAGACTATTTGCCATGTTCAAAAAGTGAAATCATAGACAATGCCCCTCCCGAGATATGACTTTTCCTAAACTGATGAACTCATGGTTCAGTTTGCACCTTTTAAAACCAAAAACTTTCTCCCCTTTCACCTCATTCCACGGCCGCTCCAGCCGAGTACAGTCGCCGCGTGGAGGAGCGGGACGTGACCAACGGTCAGCTCCAGCGCTCCAAGGCGGGACTCTGCCAGAACATTGAAGACCTGAAGAGGCAGCTGGAGGAAGATAGCAAAGTGAGGCTGAGCCCGACCCGCCCGATCAGAACCCCCGCAGTTAGTCTGACCGCGTTATCGCTGGTGTATCGCCGTGAGACATTTTCCCATGATAGACCCGGAATACAGGCCTTGTGGTCTTTGTCGTTTGAATTAAAAGAATTAAATGAAATATTTGAGAGTCGACCGACGCTTGAAGGAACCGCCGAGATTGAAAAAAAAACCTTATTTTTGGCTTCCAAGCCTCTCACACTCACAGCACATTTTGAAGAATGTTCTAAAATTCTCACAGAGCGTAAAGTCACCACAGTCACTTCACACCATACTGTTCTCTGAATATATATCCATAACTGAGTATATGTACATATGTTAACAAACGCGTCTTGATTGAGCATTTGAAGCGGTAACGCGTGGCCCCGGTTTTTTGTCCCCATGGGGCCCCGTTGATTGATCGGTGATGTCACTGGCGGCGCGGCTCTGACCCTCTTGACGTTTCAGGCCCGCGTGGCGCTGGCCCACGCCGTGCAGGCCTCGCGCCACGACTGCAGCCTGCTGCAGGGCCAGCTGGAGGAGGAGCAGGAGGCAAAGGCGGAACTGCAGAGGGCGCTGTCCAACGCCAACAGCCAGGTGGCCCAGTGGAGGGCCAAGTACGAGACCGACGCGGTGCTGCGAATCGAGGAGCTCGAGGAGGCCAAGTAAGACGTCGTCATCGAGTTATCACGTTCGGGCGGTTTAGTAGAAAAATGTGGATCAGCCAGTTGATACTTTGACAGAGTTGAAGGCAACATTAACAGTTGTGTCCCGCTTGGTACTCCGGTTCATTGGTGTGCTCCTCTGAGGAATGCACACGGTTCATTGGTGGACAGGAAAGATAGATTTTTTAATTCTGTTACTAAAGAATCAGTGCATGTGTGAAGCCTGTGTAGGCTGGTTGATGTTCCTGCAGTACCTCACGTGGCCTGTGGGCGACCCAAAGCGTCTGTTAATGCCTCCGACTGCCCCTCAGGAAGAAGATGGTGATCAAGCTGCAGACCACCGAGGAAGCTATGGAGGTGTCTCAGGTCAGATGTTCCTCACTGGACAAAACCAAACTGCGGCTGCAGACCGAGATCGACGACTTGGTGGTTGAGCTGGAGCGCGCCAACGCCGCCGCTCTGGCTCTGGAAAAGAGGCAGCGCAACTTCGACCAGGTCGGTCAGCCGGTCACTCGGGACGCGGCCCAGAACACAGGGGAGCTCAACTGCTGCACTTGTCAACGCTCCCTCAATAATTGGACGATAGACTACATTTTATGACATCCGCCCGTGACGTGATGATGCCAGCTTGTTCACATCTCTGGTGTTTGTGTGTGTGTGTGTGTTGGTCGTAGCTGTTGAGCGAGTGGAAGCAGAGGTTCGAGGACAGTCAGTCAGAGCTCGAAGCATCGCAGAGGGAGTCTCGCAGTCTCAGCACCGAGCTCTTCAAACTGAAGAACAGCTACGAGGAGGCTCTGGACCATCTGGAGACAGTCAAACGGGAGAACAAGAACCTTCAAGGTAACCAGTTGTCGTCGTTACTGAGGCCGCGTGGCAAACTTGTCAAAAGCAGGGCTGCGATGCATCCGTCGAATCATGAACCCAGGTGTGTGAGGGCTTTCTCCCATTTGTCGGAGCAAGCAGCCGGTTTCAGTCAAATGATTAACTGAGTCTGGTTGCTTAAAAGTGCAGGGAAGTCTCATCTAGTAAGACTTCCATCAGTTGTCAGGAAATACCTGCACCATCCCTCAAGCTATTTTTTTCCAGGAATGCTGATGGAATGTTGACTACATTTATGCAAAAAAAATCCCTGTGTGAGACATCATCTGATGTTCCTCATGTATTCGCTTTCATCACAAGTGTCTGTGATTCTCATGTTGACGGGATTGTCGTTTGGAAGTGTTTTGGTTGTGTTCAGTCACATGACGAATGCGGCGGCGTCAAGCACCAGCAGAAATGCAGCAATATTATGGTATTTAGATATTTGAGATCTGTGATTCTGAGCCTTTTCAGGAGAATTTTTGTTCTTGCTGGAGCTTTCTTTTGCTTGCATGTGTGTACGTGCTGTTGACATGCTCCTACTGGTTGGTGGAAGAAGTGTCCAATGGAATGAGTCCAATAGTTGTCACTTTTAACATTACTGACATAAAGTTTTGTCATATGTGAAATGGAAAGTGTTATAAAATCGACTGCTTTCTAGATTTTTTTTTTTTTACTGCTAACAACAGAGTAAGAAATATAGAGATGGAGCACCATTTCAGTTCATCACATGAGCAAAGCTTTCTGCTTATTTTGAATGCCTGTTAAAAGACAGTCAGTCAGAGAGGGCACCTGTTAAAGTAGGAGTGATGACTGACCGACTGACTGACTGATCGACAGAGGAGATACTGGACCTGACGGAGCAGATCAGCCACGGAGGGAAGACCATCCACGAGCTGGAGAGGCTGAAGAAGATCCTGGACGTGGAGAAGGGCGACATCCGAGCTGCCCTGGAGGAGGCAGAGGTAACCGGGCGCCTGCCACACTCACCAGTCAGCTCGCCCGTAACTGACCCGCTCACCAAGCCGCTCCACCCTGCAGGGCTCTCTGGAGCACGAGGAGAGTAAAACCCTCAAGTTTCAAGTGGAGCTGCAGCAGATGAGGACCGAGATCGAGCGCAAGATCGCCGAGAAAGACGAAGAGATCGACAATCTCAGGTGCCGAATCTATCAAATGACAAGCTTACACGTGGGAAACGATGAAAGAAAGCTAAAATATCAACTAAGAGGCGAATTGACTCACGTTTGTGTGCTAAAACGCTCCATGAGCTGGTAACAGAGCATGGTTTATTGAGGTATGACGTCATCAAGTGTGCGAGCACCAAACCTGGAGAGCTCAAGCGCGAAGCCGGATGACGGATGATAGTATATCCCAGCTTCGCCCACCAGGCGGAGCCACCAGCGCTCCCTGGAAACCATGCAGGCCAGCTTGGAGGCGGAGGTGCGCAGCCGCAGCGAGGCGGTTCGTCTGAGGAAGAAGATGGAGTCCGACCTGAATGAGATGGAGGTGCAGCTGGGACACGCCAGCAGGCAGGCGGCGGAGAGCCAGAGGGTCATCAGACACCTGCAGACGCAGGTAAGCTGACCTGATGGGAACCACGATGTGACCTCAGGAGGATCCGTGCCTGTATAGACAAAACTGACCTGACTTGAGATAAAAAAATTTGCGGGGTAAAAGCTGCATGACATCACTTCCTGCGGGAGTCTTCTGCCCTCTAGTGGTGAAAATTAACCGACCCTCAGAAAGCTGCCTTCCTTTGCTCCGCATCTGTCACTGCCTCCTGTTCCAGGTGAAAGAGCAGCAGGTGGAGCTGGAGGATAAAGTCCAGCTGACCAATCAGCTGAGAGAACAGGTCGCCCTGCTGGAGCGCCGCTGCTCGCTGATGGCGGCCGAGGAGGAGGAGCTGCGGGACGTCCTGGAGCAGTCTGACCGCGCCCGCAAGATGGCCGAGCATGAGCTGGTGGAGGTCGCGGAGAGAGTTAACCTGCTGGCCGCTCAGGTACAAACACGCCTGTCAGCCTGCCGAGGAAGTTAGAGGTCAGAGGTCAGGGAGAAGCGTTGCTCCTTCACCTCCTTCACGAGATGATAGCCTGACCAATCGATTGATTTACAGATAAATGGAGTAACTGCTTAATTGATTAGTTGATTATTGGCGGACTGCCCGATGGGCTGACTGCTCCCTGTGCTGCAGAACACCGGGCTGCTGGGTCAGAAGAAGAAGCTGGAGGCGGACGTGTCCGTGCTGAGCGGCGAGGTGGACGACGCGACGCAGGAGAGCCGCAGCGCCGAGGATAAAGCCAAGAAGGCCATCACCGACGTGAGTCCCGACCCCTGACCCTCCCCCTCGAGCCAGCCGTTGCTAACCCCGAGCTTCTGCTCACCTGTGAAATGACTGTCATGAAAAATTTGTCCTTCAGGCGGCTCTGATGGCGGAGGAGCTGAAGAAAGAGCAGGACAGCAGCACCATGCTGGAGAGGATGAAGAAGAACATGGAGTCCACCGTGAAAGGTAGAGACGCGGCATGGGGGCGGCGGCGCCACGTGCCCGCGGGCCGCTCCGCCCGCTGCCTCGTGGGGGAATGATGTGTGCTGACGATGTGTCTTTGACAGAGCTGCAGGTCAAACTGGCTGAGACGGAGCAGATGGCGCTGAAGGGCGGAAAGAAACAGCTTCATAAACTGGAGACGCGAGTGAGTGGAGAACCAGAACCGACCCGAACAGGATACATTTATGTGATCCAAATCTGTCTTCTCTTCTTCTGTCTTTGTTTTTCCACTAACTACTCCTGTGTGTGTGTGTGTGTGTGTGTGTGTGTGTGTGTGTGTTTGTGTGTGTGTGTGTTTGTGTGTACGTGCAACTGTCCAGGTGAGGGACCTGCAGACGGAGCTGATGATGGAGCAGAAGAAGAGCGATGAGTATCAGAAAGGGGTCCGCCGCTACGAGAGGAGGGTCAAAGAGCTGACGTACCAGGTCCGATACACACACCACCCACACAACACACACACACACACACACACACACACACACACACACACACGTACATGTGCCTTCCCCGGCTTCTGTGTTTTTTACCGGTCCCCTCTTTGTTCTCGCAGTCAGAGGAGGACAGGAAGACGTTGCTGAGGATGCAGGAGCTGATCGAAAAGCTGCAGGCCAAAGTCAAAAGCTACAAGAGACAAGCCGAGAGCGCTGTGAGTTGCTGCCGCCTGAATTAACCCTGAGAAGTTCCTCTCTCATCTTTATCAGTGTGAGGCTGCATGATGTCAAACCGCAGGAAACCCTGCTAATGAGCTTCTTTAAGTGTGGTGTCACCAATCAGAGTTCATGGGAAAAGGATGATCCAGTTGCTGAGACGAAACAAATGTAATCTTTATATTTTTTTTTGCTGTTTTATTGTACTATAGTTTTTTTCTTGCTGTCACAAGGTCACAGTCTCCCTCTGACCACACATGCTGTGTTTTAATGCAGCTGAATTCATGATGTATGAGTCCTCTGGATGTTGTCGGACGCTATATTAAGCAGGCGATTACTCAGAAGGGTGCACACAATGAATTATTTGCAAAAAAAATGGTCACAAATTGAATTGAACTGGCATTAGAACCCCGAAAGTCCACTTTCCACTTTCCAAGACACCGATAAAACGAAGGCGACGGGCGAACGTTGACATTCTGAGACGCAGATCAGACCTGCGTCATTTCCTCTGTCGGTCCACCAGGAGGAGCAGGTGAGCACCAGCACGGTGCGCTTCAGGAAAATCCAGCACGAGCTGGACGACGCCGAGGAGAGAGCCGACATCGCCGAGACGGCCGTCAACAAGCTGCGGATCCGGACCCGCGAGCACACCAGCAAGGTCACCGTGGTGAGTCGCGCCGGTCGTGCAAAACAGGCGACGGGAAAGTGAAGTAAAACACACGGAGGCGTAACAGACCAAAAGAAGGACGGCCACATTTTAGTTATCACCTTTTGCACAGGTGATTTAAAAAACAAAAACAAAAACAAAAACAAGTCGCTTTAGAGATGATTGACAGGCTAATGCAAAACAGAAGAAAAATGAATTAAAAAAATGTAATAAAAGCACCAAAAAAAGAAAAGAAAAGAAAAGAAAAGAAAATGGTAACTATTAGCCAGACGCTGATGTCATGGTAAAGAACCTGTGAGTGGTCTGGGTGTAGATGTCAGATGATTCACCTGTGAGTTCTTTGCGTGAGCGGGACGTGTCTTCTTCTGTTGTTCCTGCAGATCTCTGAATGAAGCCGTGCTGCCCCCCCTCAGATGCTGCCGGTGTGTTTTCCTTTGGTTTGCGTTGCCTTGGATTGCTGTGTTTCACTAGTCTCCCGTCCAGGTCAGGAACTCTGCGTCTGCCTTGTGGATCCACGTCAGTAAGCGGAACTGGACTGATGCGCATCTTGTCGGTGAAAAAAAAAAACAAAAAAAAAAACCCTCGGAGATGTGTCAGTTTGTAACTCACCGCCACGTCCGGCGGCCTCGTGGACGTGGCCATCGGAGCGAGCGAGAACTGTCACGGAGGTGGAAAGAGAAGATCTGCAGTCGTCGTGTACGATTACATGACGCATTCATAGTGTTTGAACAATCACAGAAGCCACCTGTTAACGTCAAGTAGTTGAAGTACTGAAAGCATGGTGAATAAATGTAAACAAATACGTTAAAGAATGTGGAGAGTAGAGACATAGAAGAATGTGCAGTCTTTAGCAGTAAGGTCGAGTTAACCACGCCTCCCCGCGAAGGTCAGCGCCTCTGTGCCTGTGAGATGAAGAAAGAATCCGCATTCATCAGGACACAAACTGGCCGTCACTGGGGCGACCCTGTTCAATGTGTAACTGGGTTTCTGTTTCTGGGAGGTTTCCTGCCCTCTGGTGGTTGGAGGTCACTGATCAGTGATGGGTCGCGATCAGCACCGGCAGGAGTGTGTGTGTGTGCGTTTGACCAGAATCTTGATGTGTGTTTTTACTGTTGTCAATCGTTCCGATTGAAGTCTTCCGTGTGGACAAATAAATAAAAGCCTGCTGCTGTTTCCCTCTTGAATGTGTCCCCCCGCACCACCGACGCACCGCCGACACACCCGCATCGTCTGCGACACACACATCACTGCCTGTCAATGGCAATAAAGCAGAGTGGAGCGGTCCTACTGTCTGACTGATGCACCCTACAAATCCAGATTAGGAGTCAAGAGGGTGTAAATCACAATGTTTTTCAGTTTTAACCAAATTGAAAGCTGTCACGCATGTCTGGTGCGGTTCTCTTTTCCCGTCAGTCAGAATCAGCACTGTTATTGACTAATACAGGTTTGAACAATAAATAAGTAGATGCCTTTTGCCTGATTTTGTTTTACAAACGGAATCCTGCAGATGACGTCTATATTTGATTCCTTAGCTGGAAAACACAATAGGACCACAGTATTTATTATAGTCCTTTGCAGAAGGGGGTTACAGTGAAAAGGTTTTCATTTTTTTTACAACGAACTTAGTCAGGATAAGACATCTTTATTTCTTCTCGACTTGCAGTGACCCCTGTGGACTCAGTTCCACCTACTACAGTAAATATTAATGTTAGTAAATCCATATAATCCACATATGTTTCACGGCCCCAGCGTTTCAGTGGCCTCATCGTTCACAGTGTGTTTTTATATGTCTTCGTGGGCCTTTATAAACGCGGGAACACGTGTTGCGTTCCAGTGCTGCTGGGAAAACCTACTCATCAGCCTAATA
>CAAKHG010020546.1:0-11430 GCA_901007715.1 Dactylopterus volitans
ATCATTCACGCAAAGCAGGTGCCTGGGAGGGAGGGGGGGTCGTCTGATCGCCACGGCAACACTTGCCCCCCCCCAAAAAAAACCACTGACTCCCCTCCGCCCCACAAAACTCATTAAACCCTCAGGATATCAGCACATTGATTCACTGTGTTAATATTAGGAGTTAATATCGGACACATGAGGTCATCCTGTGGCTTAGATCTTTATAGACCCTCATGTGTTATAATTATACACACACTTAAGATGAGATCACAAATGTCAAACTAACAACAAACAACAAACAAAAAAAAAAGTAAAATACTTTGCTTTCTACCCAACCTTGCTGATCTTCTAACGGCATTTCACTTCCTCCCGCCTCTGGTTTTGCAAGAATCTTTTAAAAACCAGGCAACGAGAGACAATTCTAGGATTTGAATAAGCTGCATTTCATCTCCTTAACTTTCAATTGTTTGGTCTGAAGCAGCAAATATTCACATTTAAATGTATTTTCTTTTGACAGCCCAAAACACAATTTTTCCCCTCTACTTCCTGAGGCAGAAGATAATCAAAAGCTGCCCCTCCAGCCACCCCTCAGTGGGTCACGTGATTAATCTGAGGGCACCACAAGATGATTGACGCAGAAATTAAAACAAAAAATAAAATAAAAACTGCTCTGCTGCACTAACTTTGACATTTCTTTTGTCCAGATTGTGTGTTTTTGAGTGATGCTGTTAACTGACAGTTTTGCGAGGAGGTCTCACTCCGCTCCGAAATGTACCAGCTGTTTTGATACCAAAAAAATGAACTTTTTGGTGCCACAAACGTCCAGAAGTCGCTGTTTCGCCACCTTTTTGTGTGTGTGTGTTTGCCCCCCACCCAGCCACTCAGCCCAGCGTCCTCCGTGGGCGCGCTGCTCGCCATTGTCGCGGCGTGACAGAGAAAGTATCTGGGTTACGTGTTTGTGAAACTCTACCCGGCCCCGCGGGCAGCGTGGACGCGGCCGAACCCGGGGCTCACCCTCGCTGATGCGGCTCCGGCGGCGCGGTGCCTCGGGCTCCCGGCGCTCCCGGACAGGCCTCCCTGCGGGGCTCTGCTGGCCGCCCGCTTGATCCACGCCAGCCCGGTGCGGACCACCGCGTCACCCGTCATGGTGCCTCCCTGCTCGCGCACCTGCGCCGGAGCCACGGATGATGACGGCCGGAGCGCGTCGCCGCCGCGGAGGTGCGTTCGCGTACTCGTGGGATGAAACCCGACAGCCCTAATCAAAGGGAGGGGAAACGTAAGCTTCGGCTTGCGTGATTTCACGGTTCTGTGAATGAAATGTGAATAAAAGTGGTCGCGAAACAAACAAAAAAACTCACCGACGGAGCTCCTCGCGGCGGCAGAGGTCGTGTGAGCTCCCGCGAGCGCGCAGGCGGCGAGCATAATAGTGCGGCCGCACGCGGACGTTCACCTTGATTTGACTTGACACGGTTTCTAGTAAACAGCCCGGCGGGAGACACGCGGGGAGCCCGGACCAATCAGGCGAGGCTGAGCCGCGGCTGCGAGTATCAACAAACCTCCCGATTGGCTGCTGGCGCTGTCAGTCACTCCTCCCTGACCGCCTGAGAGAGAGCGAGCGGGTGAGTGAGTGACTGAACGTGTCCGCGCCGGGTGGTCCGTGAAGTGGACACGCGCTGCGTTCAAGAGCCACCCGCGAAAAACGGAGAGCCGCTTGTAATTAGAATTCGCAAAACTGTTAAAATGGAATAAAGCACATGTTGTTACATTAAAGTTTGCGTTTGGTTAATTAATTGTTTGTGATAAAGACCATGTACATTAATCACAAAAGGCCAAAACAATATACATTTTTTTTTTAACTTTGAACCACATAATTTCCACCTGCAGTCCATAGGCAGGTGCATGGAAACAATCAATTATTGCACAAACTTTGTTTCTGTTTGACGATGTTCAAGTTTTCATTCAAAAGCTTTCTTTCCGTTGTAATTTGTTGGTTGGGAGTTCCAGGTATAATGAAATATAAAATAAATAAAAAATATAGTGTTCATTTCTTCTTTGCTGTAAACTTCAGGTGACAGTTGTACAAAAAAATTGCACACCAATGTTTTGATGCAATTGAAAGTTAAAAGCCATTTGAAGACACATATTCTTGACATGTTTTACTATATGATTTTCCAGCTTTCACCTTGTTTTTAAACCACCCAAATAAGGATTTCTTCCCGTCTGTTTCTTCCTGTTAAAAAAATCCAGAGAACAATTGCAAAGATTTACGGTATGCTATCTGAATTTTATTTGCAACATCAACAGCGTAAATTTGAACACAATAATGGCGCCCTGTGAATTCAACGTTCAAAATGCTGAGCCAAATAAGACGGGTAAACATGCTTGGAAAAGTACGTTACAAATGACTGGGTCATCTACTTTAATTCTTTCCTCCTTTTATTATAAAGGCAACTGTTGTTGTGGGAGGTTGTGTTTAATGGTTCAAACTCAGGCCACCTTCAAGGTAATCTGCATAGGATTCAAAATATATGCAGACATACATGAAATGACAAGTAAACCTTAGTGACATGATGAAATGTTTTGGTTAACACACACATTTGAGTTTTTAATTAGTCAAAAAAAAAAAAAAAGGTCCTCAGATCTCAAAGCAGAAGATCAAAAGGAGCACCTGAAGGCAGCAGCGCGCCCGAGCGCGTGTGAACCCAGACCGACACGTTGTACATTGGACAATTCAGCCCATATAAAGAGGCTGATGAAGCAAATCTCAACTGACGCCGCCGCGTTTGTCAAATGTTTCAGATGTATATGCATATAAAAAAAGACAACCCGTTTTTTTTTTAGGTGGATCAATCACCGTCCTTTATTTCAGGAAATCGTAAATGGAGATGGATGCCGTCAACTGTTCCCAGCAGACAGGAGCGATTACGCTGTCCACATGCAGTTTTTTTACTTTAGTTTCTCTTTTGTGCATTCCTCACTGTGCTGGTGTGTTTTTACGCCCTCATCTGCTGGAGACGGGAAGGTTTCTCTGTGTTCACCTATGAGCAGGACTCCTGACATGACGCTTAACCTGGAAGCAGATCCTCGTCCGGGACGCCACTGAAGATCAGTCACCATCGGCAACCTTCTGCGGGTAAGGTCAGGGTCTGATGGCCGACTTCAGCTTGGGGAAGAGCCGGAGAGCGTTCCGCGTGGTCACCTCCATCACCTTCTCCAGGGACACTCCTTTGATTTGGCTGATGTACTCAGCAGAGATGTGAATATTTTTCGGCTCGTTTCTGACCTGCAACGGGAACGCGCAAGGGTGTTTAACGCATCGGAGGGCGAATAAAGCCGAAAGAATTTTCAGATTGCAGTGAATGTCCGGCGAACTCAACACAGGAATTTAGGGAGCGCAACGGAAAAAATACAGGTCACAACCTGCTTCAGACAAAAATAATAACAGGGTTCTATCATCAAAGATTTCATTTGAGGGGGAAAAAAAGACCGTACCTGCTTTTCTGGACCAAGAGCAGGTGAATCGGTTTCCAGGCAGATGTTCTCCAAAGGCAACTGTTTCACAAGTTTCTGCTTCTTGGTGAAAAACGCACAAAGAAGCACCATCAATCATTAACACCTGATGTGATAATTCCAGCCAATGAGAGCAAAGTAAACACGTCGTTCCTGGCTGATATGTTGACTGACGGCTTTGTATAAACAAAATATGAAGCAGCAGGCAATCACACAAGTGGCTGCTGCGTCAGCACAATCAAAGATTTTTCAGTTTTAGAATTCACTGTGGCCTTAAAAGCATCTCGCTGGTGTTTTGCCAAGAAAAGTATTATTCAAATTAAACTATTGTTTGATCAGTTATTCGCATGATGTATGTATCAATGTGCTAGAACATGGGGAAAGAAGAGGTTCCATCTCCCAAATCCACTTGCATCTTGGCGCTACGACACTAACTGCTAAGCACCAATCAGAGCTCAGGATGGACACGTGAGGACCAATGAGGTTACAGGGTCTCAAAATCGAACGGTTATTCAGACGTTTTTAAACCTGTAAAAATGGATTTCTGGCACCTTGTTGAAATAATTCAATGTTATAACGAAAGCAGGAAATATGATGTCTAATAATATGACATATTTCCTAGCTTCTACATGCGGAATATTTTCGGTGACCTGACGTGACCTGGTATGTTATCACTATGACTGCAACAGACAGACAGTGATGGCATTCAGAGGTCAGACACTGAGTGTGACTCAAGTCTGACAAAAACAGAAGAAAAAATTATTAATTAAAAAAAAAGTAGAACAAATAAAATATCAGCAAATGTTTAATCATCTTGAATTTTGTTGCGTACACTTCATGAACTGTCATCGGTTCAAATCAATTTCAAATGTGCACAACTCCTGTATTAAAACTGTGTATGGAAACCAAACTCGCGTCAAAGCGTTGAACATCCATATCTTCAAGCCGCTCGGAACACAACATCTCAAAGGTCACGATAAGTGTTGCATTGCTCAGGGTCGCCATGGCGGCGGCCATGATCACGTGATCCACCCTACCTGCTCACTGCGCGTGATGGACGGGGGGATAGAAAAGAAGTATCCCGCCTTGACTCCCTCCATGGCAACAGATGGTTTCCCATCGAACGCATGAAGCAGGACTTTTTCAACACCTGGTGAAATATCACATCAAATATTTATTTCTCTCATTTTCAAGTGTTTCTTACAATTTGAAAACACCTCCAAAAGACAAATATTTAAAGATTAAAAGCAGTAAACACACATTTGATCAAGGATTTAGAACACACTATAAACACAGCTGTAAGTACATAAAACAATATTTTGGGTGTCAATTTGCAGCCTTTATCAACAACTCCTATGAAGACATTTTTTTTTATATTATTACAATATATTGCCATTCTTTATATGTTAAACCACCAACCTCTATCAATGAAAGCCCACAATAGGAGCTACAGCCATTCAGCAATACACAACAAACACATCTGCTGACAACTCCATTACTGTGCGTCAATAATTCTTTTAAATCTTGTTAGCGTGATGCATTGAAACTATAAACGGTGGAACAAGGGAACTAAGCAGTTTACCTTGCTCCTTCAGGAGGTGGATGGTGGGTCTTCCTGCCGAGCGTGAATGAACATTTCTAGGAATGAAACAGCCGCATAAAATATTAGCTTGGTTTGCGAAGGTTTCGCTTTCAGCATGCTGAAAAAAATGCATTCCATGTGCCGACATGCAGCGTGATTGTATTCTATAATTAATGGGTGCGAAATGCTTGAATTCAGATCTGATTGGCCATGTTACAGAGGTATATTTTCCAGCCCGACTCACAGAGGGAGGTCCAGATCCTTGGCTATCTGTGCCTGGCGGATGAGAACCTGCCGCTGACTCTCTTTATCGGACTCGCCGCCGACATATCTGGGTGTAAAATCCAAACCGACCTGTACAGACGGACAGGAGGAGCAATCAAGCCAGGCTACAGTAGTTCTATTCATGGGGCCCCAAATTATGACGGGCACTCTACACACGGAGCCGCTCACCTCTCCAATGGCCACAAGATGCTCTTTGTATTTTTCGATGATGGGCAGAGCAGCATCGAGATCCTACGCACAAAGGCAGGAGCACACCTCTTTTAGATTAACCTCATGAATGGCTGCATGCCTTCTTGTTTAGCAGTGGAGGAATATGCACCGATCAAGCATAACATTATGAGCACCGTGTGATTTAACGCATCAACCCCATAGTAAATTTTACGCTGGTTTGATATTTGAATGATTGTTATTGGGACTGTGATTTGTGATGCTGTTGGAACTGTACTGGGCACAAAATATATACATTGCAGTCCCAGTAACAGTTACTAAAATATGACAACACCTCTCTTAAACAGATTCAATAATAATTCAACATAAAACTCTCATTGCTATGTTAAGTATATGAGCAGATGAATTGTCAGTGAGCGATGACCTGCGGTGAGGCGCCTCTGTGCTGCTCGGGGGAGACTTGCTGAACCGGATGAACGCCCAAACACGGGAACACGAAACCCGGGAACCTGAAAAAAGGGTGACGCGCGAAACGTGTCAAAGACGAAGAGGGCGGCGACATGAGACTTTATTTATTCCTCAATCCGTTCGTTAAACCTCGAATTACCTCTGTGACAACGCGATGATCTTGTCGAACTCGCCCGCATGCTCGGCTACGGCCAGTATCGCCAAGAGTCCGGCCTGGATCCACGCGAAGGGGTTAGCTTCAACACCGTTTGGCTAGCAAAAACAATAGCCTCTTTGCTAGGCGGACTCACCTTTTTTGAAGACAAAATGACATCTTCTATGTCCTGGTGATGGAAGTGCGACACATTAACATCTCTTACGTCATTTAAGGGGCACACTAAAGTGACTTTTTTGCTTTTTTTACCTGGTCAAAATCCCCCGCAGAGATGTGACAGTGGCAGTCGATGTAGCCATTCATGTGGACCAGCTCGACCAAAAACAAACCTGCGGCAGGCGCGTCGGAGTGCGCATGCGCGCGTTCGTCAGCGCGCCAGCTTTACGGCGCAGCGTCGCCCGGAGAGGCGGCGCTCTGTTATATCTGATTGGTTAAACCGCCTGCGTGAAGCGACGCAGCGCAAATCAAATATACCCGGTATTTAAAACCGCATCTCTATCACTCGCTTCCACTGTTGTCCCTGGTCCGTGTGACCTAATCATGCGACTTCCCTTTTTTTATTTTCATATTTGTCGCGTGAGCTCGCCCTCCGGGTGATTTTACGAAAGTGACCCCCCTCACCGCCCACTTGCAAATGGCAGCTTTAATCGCCGTGCCTGTGCTCGCGTGGCTGCTGTGGGCCGGCGACGCCGCCGCCGCAGCAGCAGCCGCCAAGTACGAGCCGAACTGGGACTCCATCGACTCCAGGCCGCTGCCGCAGTGGTTCGACCAGGCCAAGTTCGGCATCTTCATCCACTGGGGGGTCTTCTCGGTCCCCAGCTTCGGCAGCGAGTGGTTCTGGTGAGGCAGCCCACAAGTCCCGCACGCCACCGGGCAGGCGGTCGCGTCACGAGTGGTCGTAAACCTGCCGCGGTGGCGTAAACGAGCTCCCCCCAAAAGGTCAAGTCGGTCGCCCCCGTCTATGAAGCCGTTCTCACTGCGTAACACGATAATCTGTGTTAATCTGGACGTTTCCCCGCTGAGGTTTAAAACCGATTACGCGCCGTTGAAGACGAAGATCACGTGATGGGGTCAAAAGCCCCGGAGAGGCCTTTATAACTGCAGCCTCCTGCTGCTTCACGGGTCAAGAGGAAACGCTGTAAACTGATGATCATGGTGGCTGAAATTGACAGAGGAGATGCATTTTGATTAAAAAAAATCAATCTGACTCTATGTAGTTGCGGGTTTATTTTTTTAGACCAGTCCAAAGCCTTCAGTGTCGGCGTCAAACCCAATAAAGCAGTCATTCCCCCCCCCCACATTATCGTGTCAGCTAAAGCGAAGCGCCGCCTCACCCCTGCACTCATTCTCTGCTCCAGGTGGTACTGGCAGAAGCAGAAACTGAAGCCCTACGTGGACTTCATGCGGAGGAACTACCCCCCCGACTTCACGTATCAGGACTTTGCGCCGCAGTTCACCGCCGAGCTCTTTGACGCCGAAGAGTGGACCGACATCTTTGCGGCATCGGGCGCCAAGTACATCGTCCTGACCACAAAACACCACGAAGGTGCGGCACCAGCAGCCGCAGTCTCTCTCCATGTGTTTTTTGTTTTGTTTTTTGTTTTGGCACATTCATGAGCAGATGGGCAGGTCCTCCACTGATGTAATTGCATAATCCATTGGTCCGGGTCATGGGTATCTCAAGGAAATGATCAGGTCAGCTGGACTTTGTTATGTGTCGTTTTGCCCTTTACCCAAGTGGGCTTCATCAGTTCATGCTGCTCCCAACACTAGAGCTGCCTGGTCAGCTGGACCAGTCAAGCCCCGTCGATCCGATTCATTTCCTTGAGATTGCGACTTATCAGCCACATAAACCCTCTGTTTTGTTTGTCAGGATTCACCTTATGGGGCTCCGGAACCTCCTGGAACTGGAACGCGGTGGATGTCGGACCCAGGAGGGATCTGGTGGGTGAGGTGGCGAGCGCCCTGCGAGCGCGCAGCGACCTGCGTCTGGGGCTGTACCACTCCCTCTTTGAGTGGTTCAACCCGCTCTTCGAGCAGGACGCCGCCAGCCTCTTCACCACCAACTACTTCCCCGCGCGGAAGACCCTGCCGGAGCTCTACGAGCTCGTCACCAAGTACCGGCCGGAGGTGCTGTGGTCGGACGGGGACGGAGACGCGCCCGACACGTACTGGAACAGCACAGGCTTCCTGGCCTGGCTTTATAACGACAGGTAAGACGCGGCGATCGCACGCCAGGCCGCGCCGGTCCCCCCTCAGCCGTCAGCGTGAGCTCGTTTTCCGCCGCAGCCCGGTGCGAGACACGGTGGTGACCAACGACCGGTGGGGCAGCGGCTCCATCTGCCGCCACGGCGGATTCTACACCTGCGCCGACCGCTACCGGCCGGGGCGCCTGCTCGAGCACAAGTGGGAGAACTGCATGACCATCGACGCCAAGTCCTGGGGGTACAGACGCGAGGCTCCCCTCGGGGACTACCTCGCCATCGAGCAGCTGGTGGCGGTGAGAGTTGTGTTAGTGGTCCTCTGGGCTGTTCAGTGTCGGAGCAGCGGTGGGCAGCAGTTCTTTCTGGAGGACCAGTCAGGATGGAGTGAGCAGGGGTGGGGGGCCACACCTCCGCTGAATTAATTTAGACATAGAACACACAGTGCGGAATGATGGCAAACTATATGAATTTGATCAATGTGGCAGATTACTATTCTGGCTATGTGTAAATGAAATGTATCTGAGTTTACAAGTAAAATCTTAGTGACCTAAAACAGTCCGCAGTTTAATCTGGCAAGGAATTCCTTTATTACTAAAAACCCGTTTGTTGATCCCTCAAATGTAAATGACACTGACCTGTAACTTGAGAGTGAAGTTGGGGCCTCTATTTCAAACTGAATGACGGCGCCCTCTGCTGGAATCAGGTGAAATAGCAGTGCAGACTCAGACTTATCAACTTTGTGATTCATTCACATATTTTTGACTTTTGTCTTCCTTTTGAGAACATCGAGGGTTTGATAGATTATCCGCATATTTTGCGGAAGTGTTTAAATGGCTTATATGCCCATTTTAGTTTTAAATATTTTGCTCCTCATGACTCAGAAAACCAAAACATCTCTTTGTCTTTTCCCTCCAGAAAACAATCGCAAACCCTCCGTTCGTAATCTTGTGTAAAAGAATATCTCTGCTGTGTTAAAATGCATAAAATGAAAATCTTTTCATCATCAAAAATGCAACATGAAGGAAAAACTTGAGAGTATAAACACTCCTTTTGTTACTGACATTTCCCTTCTTCTCCTGTCTGTTTTTGCAGGAATAAGGTGGCAACTTATTACTATTATTTCCATGACGACCTATTTGCATTTTATTTTTCTCAATTAAATGATCAATTATTTGGGCTGATTCGCTAGATTTCCAAGCGCTCAAGTTGAAGTATTTGAATTACTTTTGTTTTTCTAATTCAGAATTCAACGATATTCAGCTATCTTTTCAGCAATGAATGCATTATTCATATTAGTTGCCGTCAGTGCTCTGTCAAGAACAACATAAGTGATAAATCGCTTACAACAGTGTCAACTGGAGACCGATCATCCTAATGTGTGATAACAGCCATACACACACGCACACACCACCACCTTTAACTCTGCTGTGTGTGTGTGTGTGTGTGTGTGTGTGTTTCAGACGCTGGTGGAGACCGTGTCCTGCGGCGGGAACCTGCTGATGAACGTGGGCCCCACGCACGACGGGAGGATCGCGCCGATCTTCGAGGAGCGTCTGAGGCAGATGGGTCAGTGGCTGAAGGTCAACGGCGAGGCCGTCTACAACACCAGCGCATGGCGAGCTCAGAACGACAGCCTCACCCCCGGCGTCTGGTGCGTTTACGCGGCGACCTTTCAAACGCCGCAGCGGCTCCGTCGCCGGCGAAGTCTCACTAACATCATTGGTCAAGTGTTGTAAAACCAGCCGGTCGTGAAATTGTTTGATGCACATATGCGAGCGAGTGGGTGTGGAATTCCCACGCATATCACGAGTCCTGGATGCATTTTCCGTAGGTACACTTCCAGACGCCAGGAAAACACCATCTTTGCCATTTTGCTCGAGTGGCCCAGCAGTGGATCTGTGATTCTTAGTGACCCGGCGGCGACACCGGGACACACTCAGGTAAAACCAGTCAATCAACTTGTAGCAACTTTGAGGCTTGTTGGAAATATGCCGTTTGTGCAAATATCCCGCCGTTTGCTGGATCAGCAGATCTCCCTGCAGTCGAGATTTCGGACTTCTCTTTGGGACTCTTCCAAACAATGTTTGATGAATGAAATGACAAAGACATTTGTATCAATGCACACAAACAATGTCTGCATACACCCACCTGCCATAACATTAAAACCACCGCATGTCTACCATAGAATATAATGCAACACTTTCAGGAGGAGTTTCATGTTGGATTTTTAATGATTGTTATTGGGACTGAAGCTTGTGATGCTGTTAAACTACTGGGTTAGGTGTCCCTAATATTTTGGTCATCCCACAAATATGTATTAGGGTGTCAAAATATTAATAGTACAGTCCCAATAAGTCATTAAAATATGTCAACACCTCTCTCAAACAGATTCAATCAAAATTCAACATAAAACTCTGCCTGAAAGTACAATTTATTGCAGGGCTGTATATTCTATGGTAAATGTGCAGTGGTCATAATGTTATGGCTGATTGTATCATGTTGCTAATTATACAGCAAAGTAGAGTAAGATAGCTGGAAATCGTCACATCAGAGAGATTGTAACCAAAAAGTTTATTTAAAAAGATGCAAATGTTTCATTGATTTAAAAAAAACAAAAAGCCAGTTAATTAATTGTGTCAGGTCGATAAATTAAAAAAGATATCAGAAGCTTAACTGCAATTCCAGCCTCCATCATATCTGCAGGGAAAGAAATGACTTGCCACTATTTAATTAAGTATCACGCAAACTGTCACGCTTCTCCAATCACGGCGCTCCAGCTGTGCAGATGAATGTGTGTGTGCAAGGGCGTGTGTGTGTGTGTGTGTCCGGCCTCGCTCACGGTTTTTATTCTGGAAAAAGGTGGCGCTCCTGGGTCACGGCTCGCTGCAGTGGGAGCCGGCGAGGCCCAGCGGACTGCGGGTCCTCCTGCCCCGGTTGTCCTTCAGCCAGATGCCGTGCCAGTGGGCCTGGACGCTGAGGCTGACGGGCGCCTCGTAAAGGAGAAGCCAGACC
The DNA here is from genome assembly GCA_901007715.1 of Dactylopterus volitans. Lineage (NCBI taxonomy): Eukaryota > Metazoa > Chordata > Actinopteri > Syngnathiformes > Dactylopteridae > Dactylopterus > Dactylopterus volitans. Next base: position 11,366 of record CAAKHG010020546.1, read on the forward strand.
GCTGGAGGAGGACACACCCACCCGCCCACCCACACACACACACACACACACACACACACACACAC
>CAAKHG010020548.1:18656-68874 GCA_901007715.1 Dactylopterus volitans
GCTGCCTCGAGATTTGAGAAATCAATATAGTTATATTCAGTGAAAGGAACAGAGGACCAGAAACATGACACGATATATCGAGTATAAAGGCTACGTGGATTACCTGTGCAGAAATGCTGCCATCCCGGTAACTTGCAATCATTCCTCTCACTCTGCAAATCATTTCAAGGTGAATTCATTTGGTTGAGCACCATTGAATAATGGCATTCGTGTACTGCAGGGTATTCAAAATACGTTCATATTCCACTTATTACCTGCTGCCTGTATTAAACATGAACTCCACAGTTACATAACACTACGGCCTTAACCACTGAAAGAGATAAATATGCAGAACCACAGAAATACATTTCCCATTTTCAGCTATGCGACTGTGCGCTGTAATAAACCAGTGGAAACAAGCCCATCACAACCTGCTCTGGTGCACTGATGAGCGCACGGTCTACCACTCAAATTTGTCAGTCGGCTGACTATTTTCCCGAGCAGCATTCGGCCTCTGAACACATGTTCAGCTACACTGTCCAAAGCCATTATCGTTATCATCACCCCCATAATTATCCTCACATCATCATGTGATCAACTTACAAAGTCACAATGCGTAATATTGGAGGCAAGTGCACTGAGGGAAAAACTAAGGCTTCAAGTCCTTAAAGAATAATGGCCCTCCCCTTTGGCCAAATGACGCCTGCTTATACTTAAAGCATCATTTACATTAGTGCTTGTTCTGGGCCATTGCACAGAGTGCATAAAATGGGTCATTAGTGGCAGAATATTCATATCATCTCTATTCAAGTTGGAAGATACAAATGCAGCAGCATTGCTTGTAATGTGTCTAATGTGCAAATACTGCCAATAGGGTAATACGACAGTGCTTTGTCATAACAGGGCTCCATGTGTCAGTCTATTTACGGGATAACTATGTAAGGCCAATGTGGAGGAAAATGGTTTCAGAGGGACATGCAGGGTAATACTGCCACCATCTGGGACACCGGGGCTCCAGTTCCCTTCGTTCTGACAGTGTCCCCCGTAAATTCACCAGTGTTGCACGACAACAAGCTGTAACGAGCAGAAGGTGGCTTTCCCTCTCGAATCAGTGAAAACAAGTGTTGGGTTGCGATATCAAACTGTTCTGATGTTAAAAACACTTCTAACACACTAACCAAGCAAGCGCCTCTACAGAGAACGCATCCATGACATCACTGTTGTGATGAACAGAACAGCGCTGGAGTCACAGCCGTCGTGGTACCTGTTCTACTCCACCCCGCGCAAAACTGCTGTGATGTCATCATCGCTTATGTCAGCACGAAATAAGCGGACCTGTCTGGCTCTCTATGGATAGGCTTGATGGCCAACGAGGTGAGGAGGGATGGCACCTCTTGGAGCCACCGCGGCGTGATCTTTCTGGTTGCCATTTTTGAAAGTAAAAAAATAAAAACTGTGGACGCTAAAATAGCTTGGTCGTTTAAAAATGGCGGGCATGGGTTCGCGCTGTACAGGGTATTCTGCGCGTGCTGCTCATCGATGACACTGTGACGGTCCTGTTTGACCAATCGGTGGTTTGCAGCGTTTACATGTCAACTCTAAGTAACTCATAGCACCTGGTTGAGTACTCGTAGTACCAGGAGAGCAAGTACCGAAAAAGTCCCATTTTACTCATGGAAAAACAACAAAAGCGAGTACAGCAGAGCAGAGCAGGGCAGGTTAGGGTAGAGTACAGTAGGGTACAGTAGGGTAGAGAGGAGCCGGTACCATGAAGCAAAAAAGGGTATTGTAAACAACATAACACAAAATTTACAGACGCAAGAAGTGACTAAGTATATTTGGGGTCTCTGTCTCAGCAATTTATGCACTCGTGAGTGCCACATGGTCGTGCCGTTTGGCTGGACTATAAAACATGTTCATGTGCAATAGTGCGGAGCATAAGTAGCGCTGCAGCAAACGTCTTACTTATTCCCTCTGATTCCTTCCCTGCGGACTGTGGCGAGGCCCTCGTTCACCAGAGACTCAGCAATGTTCTCCCCACTGGTGTCTACAATTAGAAGGCAGAGATACACAACATTTGAGGAAGAACACGGAAAAATCGTCTGGGTGCATCACTTGTTGGGGTTTTACAGACCAGTGTGCTTGCAATCACCTTGTATTTTCAGTCTTGCAACTTTTAAGATATAAAAAGGATTTCGTGTGCCCCCTCGCTACGCTGACATGCTTTCTGTTTTGCTGTGACTTCAGTTGGATGATGGGAGATTCCCTGTGCACAGTGACGCGTGTGTGTGTGTGTGTGTGTGTGTGTGTGTAGGTTTGGACGCACGAGGCCTGTCCTGACATTCCCCCCCACGCTCACACCTGCGTGCGCCAAACTCGCTTCGAAGCCGCTGATGCGAGTGTGACGTGGACGTTTGAAGCCTCACACAAACAAACACATACAAAACACAGGAAGAGAGTCTCCAGTAGATCAGGATGCATCATGTACACAGACGTTAAGCCTCTGGCAAAGACAACACTCGTATGAGCACCGATTCTGGATTTTTCCATTGTGGGAGGAGTCGTACTTTAATAAAGTGACTCGACGTTTTTCGTGACCCCCGGTAAAGCATTACACACATATACTCCGAGCATTGTTTTTTATTTTTCATGCACAGTGAAAATGATACTTTCATGAGTGACACTGATTTACACACAAACAGAGGGAAATCGGTATGAATAACTACACTACACCGTTACGCTTTTATCAAATGTGGTACAAAACGCATGTACAAGTTTAGGTGAGAATATACAGTGCATGACCATATCGTAATACACTTTTCTTATAAACCTATTCCATGGAGATTCCCTAAATTGCTTTGGGAGTGCAGAGTTGGGGGTATTTGGCAGACATATTTCATGTGTGCAAAAAGCTCAAGCTCCTAATTTTCTAATTTCTACTTTTGTGTTAAGCTGACATCCCCTCCAGCGGCCCACTAAGTACAGGGATGTGGCCACTCAGCAGGCCTCTGGATGTTGGCCAATCAGAAGAATGTGTGTTTTCAGGGAAGGGAGGGAGGCTTAAAGTGACAGGAGCTATAACAGTTTGTTTCAGACACAGGATGAACTGAAGGGCTGCATAAACAACCAGCACAAGATAAATAAGGACTTAAACCTTAACTATGAATCATGCAAAGCTACTCCAGTGGAGTGTCCATTAAAAAAGTGACAGAACAAAAAAAATATATAAACAGAGCTGGAATTTAATGTGAATATGTCTTCTTAAACAACTGTTAAATATCTATGGAACTGGCTGAAAAAAAAGGAAAACATACTGTTTATGGGATAGGTCATTTCCGCAAGCCAATATTTATGCAGACCATGTAAAAGACCATCTGATGGCTTCAGATGATGGAGTCGACTCACCTTTCCCCAAGTAGACCATGCCGTACTCCCTACCCAGAGCAGTCTTGATTTCCACCGTGAAGCACACCTCTTTGCCAATTAACTTCTTCCGCAGGAACTCTCTGGCTTGAAATGCCCACGGCTGCAATGCAGGAAGGAATATTACTGCACATTCATTGGCACCGGTGATTTAAAAAAAAAAAAAAATCAAGGTAGGTTTTGGCTGCTCCGCCACATCAAAACAAACGGAATTCAAAACGGGGCCAGTTTATTACCTCCCATTTGTGACAGTTGCTGCAGTCATTTATCGCAGGCAAGTACGCGCTATGGAGAAGAGTGTAAAGGCACTATCATCCTGCTTTAATTGTCCATGTAATCAATTGAAAATAAACAGACAAGCTAGACGTCTATGCTTCTGGACTCGTTTAGAACTGCTTCAGCTGTTCACAAAAGTATGCTAAAATGGCCAACAGAGACACACCACAGTCAATGACCAAATAAGAGCATGTTAAGAGCTGCTATCAAAGTGAAAGTGCCGCGTGTGTCTGAGTGGTGCGAGGTTGCTGCTGCAGGTGAGCACAGGGACATACAGAGCTAAATTAACTGATCTGAGGCCTGTTTGCTCATGTGCACGGATGGGGTCTTGCATTTACAAGAATTAAATAGGCCACAATAAAGTTGACCCCTTGACCTTTTGTGACCGAAAGGCCATTCATTCATTTGTGTGGCATTTTTTATTAGTCAGTCGATGACATTGAGAGTTACGGCTGAGAACGTGTTCTGTGACGTCACGGTGACCTTGACCTTGACATTCCAAAAGCAGATGTCACCAGTGCCGAGGCGTGAACACAAAAACAGTGTCCATTAAATCTGATAATAAGCTAATTAATGTCAAAATTCAAATGAAAAATGCGTTTTAATGACACATTATTTTGATTAAAGCAGAAATATCACTAAGTTATGTATATTTCAATCAATAAAGCAGAGCTCGACACTTAACGCCAAATTGGAATATGCATTCAAAATCAGAAATACTTTATTAATCCCAGAAAAAAATTATTACTACAAGCTTCATATTTCAATCATTTTTTTTTCTTTTTAACAGAGTGAAAAGAAAAGACAGCAATAATGGCTGCATTAAACACATCGATGAGCTCTAATAGGGCGAGCGTGGCGAAAAGGAAAGCATCAGATTGCACGAGCGGTATCTCTACTGAGAACTGGCATGTTTATCTTAAGGACACATTAGCCTTTACACAAACACGCGTGGTCGGAAACACAGTCGATAAAGCAAAGAAAAGGGATCAGAAAGCGTTGTGGCAAAACTCCTGAGGCAGTCTTGCAACTATTTAGCGGGACCTTGTTGTGCCTTTGCCTAAACACACACAAACATAAACAAACAAAGACAACGGGGCTGCGACCACTCACTTCATCAGGGGTGTCCTTGGTGTCGGGCTGGCCCTGGGCGGCTCGTCGGGCCATGGCCCCGGCTCGGATATTACTGAGATTGATCTGACGCTCCGGAGGTGGGCCCCCTCGAGGCTGGCCCCGGACAATGATGGCACAGCCCGACAAGACCTGGGAGCATGACAACAAAAGACAGTCAGCGGGGGAAGATAACAATCAACAGTGGGGAAAAGAAAAGCGAATAAATAGCGGCCGCTCAAGCAAAGGTGATAACTGTCCGGAGCGCCGGCCGTCTCTTGAGATTAGTTTTTGCTGAATCAAGCCACCGGGCCACATATGCGATGAGCAGAAACCACTTCAGAACACCCGCGTGGGACTGAGAACAGAATCAGTCTCAGTTCCCTCTCGTGTAGGAAGTACATGGCTGGGTGTGCAGCGCAAACGTGAGGCCGATGAGCACAAAGGCGGATGCCACGTAAACAAAGGCAGTTGTCATTTCTGCGCTGAATTAAAAATCTGTGTTTTTCACACCTTAAACCTGCGATACCAGCAATCTTATGGCAGTGGATGGAAATCTGACAAGAGCCGCTACACCGGGCCTGCTCCATTGTAACGGGTCTGAGCAGCAACTTCAGCCTGCAGGTTGCCATGGTGGCAGTCTGTCGCTCACGCACAAGGCGAGAGATCATCTGATAATGTTGCCAAATACTTTTTTCTTTTTTCTTCTTTTTTTTTTTGGAAAAATGTTTGACAACCACGGCATTTACACGAATCTGAGCAAACAGCTTTTATCTGCAGGCTCTGGCGGAGTATGACAGGGGGGCTGTTGATCTAAGATGTGAGCCAGATAAAAGTCTTTGATCAAATTATTAACATGACCTACTCACAGTATAGAATGGTAGAATAGTTGGTGGACTTTTGGCATAAATAAAATATATATATATATAGTAATAATTGAGTTAATGATTCTAGTGCTGCTGCGTGGTGACCTGAGAGGGACTGCGAGGCCGCCTGGGCAGCTTCCATCCAGGTTAATTAAACGAATCAACCAAACCGAAGACACATTCACGTCAATCTCGTGTCATCTCGGCATTGGCAACAAAGCGATACTACACAGATAACACGAAGTTGGGGGGGGGGAGGGAAACTTAGCGCAACAACGATGAGCCCAAGACTACCGGGGGGCCAGAGGACTGTAGCTACGTGTCAGTTTCCCGTGGTCGCCCTCGAGCACCGCGCTGAGCGCAGCGACGCGTCAACTCTCCCCGAACACGGCCAACGGCGTCACTTAGCGAGCCGGAGTTTGACCCCCTCGCCGCTTCCCGATAACGTCGCCCGCCTACCGCGGCCGCTGGAGCGAGTGACATAACTACGTTTATTATACGGGCTAACGTGGCAGAGAGAGTTGGGGGAGCGCTTTTAATGACAGAGTTGTAAACCCACCCCCAAGGTGGCGGCGGACCGACTCGTGTGTCCGGTAAAAAAAAAAAAAAAAAAGGTCTCGCCTTGACGAGGTCTCTTAAGCGGGCGACGACCCTGCTCGCTCGGCTCGCTGGCCGGCTGGCTGACTCGCTGGCCGGCTGGTCAGCGGACGCGTTGCCGCCGCCGGCTGGGAAACTTCACATCTGTTAACGGCTAACAAGTTCCTGCACGCGTCGCTCAGCCGAACTTTATGCTAAGCCCGCTGACACTGGGCTATTTTGGACACACGTTCTTCACGGAACGCTCAACTTTCCCACTGAAATAATAATTTAAAAAAAAGAATAGCCAAAGTAACTTGTAACTGACTGCCATTCGAGCACTCGTGCGCTAGCGTTAGTTCACTTCGGCTCACTAGCGCGGCGGCGGCTAACGTTAGCCGGCATGCTACCCGCGGCCAGCGCAGCCAGGCGCCGCTGACACTTGTTACTGACCTGCGGGCGACGCCGGCGCTCGTCACCCGGCTGCGAACCAAACGCCCGCACGTTAAGCTGTGCAGTAGCGCGACAGTCGCCCCGGCTTCCATTAGCCTTCCTCCGCTAACTAGCCGTCTTCCCCGAACCCACGTAGAGAGCTCACACGTTCACGTTAGGGTTCCTACCATCTTAACAATCCCTCTTTGTAGAGGACCTCCCGAAGCGGAGGCTGTCTGAGCTGCAGACGAAACGGATGCCATGTCCACCGGTGAGAGATAGAGCGCCGTTCAGGGGTGACCAGGTCGGGGAGCTGGGACTCTGAAGTCAGTGCCTGTCCTATGAAAAGCCAAGAGAAAAAGGCTGAGTGCTGATCAACACACACGTTATACCGGAAACACACTTTGCCATGCATACTCACAAGCCAAAACCTTTCCGGGTCCGGCGGGGGGGTTGCGGAATGAATGGGGCTGAATGGAGCCGCTCCGCAACCGCGTCGGCGAATCGAAATAAGCCCTTCCGGGGCGAGACGGGCGACACGTCAGCATAGCGTTAACGCAGGCGATGGTGACTTCAGGTTCCGTCGGGAAATTTCAGCTCGGCCCCAGCTGCGCGCGCACGGCCCAATAAACGTCAATGGGACGGTAGAGCAGAAACTGGTTTGTGGTTTGGAGGTGACAGACCTCACCAATGTCCCTGAATGGAGCACGCCAACGGCAATGCGAAGTCAAACTGGAAAATGTGATTTTCTTTTGATTTTTTTTTTTAGTTTTTGTTTTTGAGGGGGACAAAATGCGGTTTGAATGCTGAATTGTTAAATTGATGCAAAAAACGAAGAGGTTGGGGAAAAAAAGATACAAAAAACTAATGTCAGATGCAGATGTAAAGTCAAACTGGGAAATGAGCATTTCTTGCAGAAAATGCGTTTTGAATGCTGAAAATTGCTGAATTTATATTTATTAAAAAAAGCAAAGAAGCTCCAAAAACAATAATGTCACACTACTTATACAAATGTAGAGTGCTAAAAATAGCATTCCCTGCAGAAAATTCATTTGAATGAGGAACTACTGGATTGAATTGCTGAAATTATGATTATTATTGTTGTTGTTTACTTGCTGTGGACATCGCAATTACATTGGACAGAGCAGATGTATTGTTTAAGTGCTTTAGCACACGTGCTAATTAAAAAAAATGTCCACACGAGGCTTTTTAGAATAATAAAACAATTAAAGTAAAACGAAGAAAAAAATGCAGTGTAAAATAAAATTACGACAATTACTGAGGCGTTGCAAACCGATAGAGTATAAAAAGCAGAGAAGAATCTGGTTTGCTTTAATGTCATGAATGTATGAATGTAATTTGAATAGGCGTGAAAAAAAATTGCTGAAAAGTTTAATTGCCAAGATGATGTCAGCTAAGAAAGCCAAATTTAATACATATCTACATGCAATAAACATAATGAGCCCATCAAAATCCTGAAACCACCGTTCGCATCAAGGGACCGTCTCTGGAGATGCTCCACAGACACACTAAATATAACACTTAAAGATTATAGATCACAATAGGATCACTGACGTCAGATGTGATGAGACAACATTATGAAAATCTGTAGTTGTTCAATTCTTCTGCTGCTCAGTTGAACTTGGCAGCTCCCAGATGGGAATGTGAGTAACCGTGTGAGTGGGAAGCTGGGCATTTGTGAAAAAAAAAAACATTCATGCTCAGGGGAGCCACTCTAAATATTTGCAGGCTAAATACCTTGACTTGTTTTTATACATTATGACATTTTAATGCCCCGGCACTAAATCCCAAAAGGAGTAATTCATAATGACTTACAGGACCTGTGCATGAGAAAGACAGTGATGAAGAGAGGGAGAGAGAGAGATTGGTGCCCATTATCAAGGAAAACTGCACACATTCAAAATAAACAACAGCTCAAGGAGCCCAGACTTCTTGCATTTTTCCATATGAGGCATCAAGGGTGGGCTGGTGGTGGAGCTCAGCATATCAGACGGCTGGAGTCATGATGTTCATGAGTGTAAAGTCAGGTGCATATTACTAGATTGGAAATATGACTTATATTTTAATGGTCTGTTTATTGTAACTTCGAGCATGTTTTGAAAATTGCGATATATTGTTTTGAAAGGAAGTAGAGTAGACATTTTTCCATGCATTCTGGTGTTTCTCCCCCCAAAAAGATCAAATTATCAAATAGCAAAACTATAAATCTGTGCGCAATGGCAATGATAGCGATGCGCATTGCATGTTACTCGGCGGGATTCATCCAATCACAGCTCGTCCGAGAAAAGGAAAACATCAGCATTTGTCACTGAGCGAATCATCATGTCCACTCTGCGCATTTTGCCTCGGTTTAGCCAGTTTATGCCACGATCGCGCGTGTCACTGGAGTTAATCCCCATCCGCAATTAAAGGGATACATCAGACGTGGATTTCGGGACACCTGTCACAGTGAATGACTGGCTCAAATAATGCTTTAAATCACCTTTTCGTTTTAAAAAGAGATGACTCGAGCGAGGCGAGGCACCGTCCAATGAGCGTTAGAGACACACAAAGGTCGCCTGCGCTGCCAAATGTCTTAAAGAATACACCAGCGACACATCTTTGGCTTCCAAGTCTAACTTACAATGTGATTAATAATTATGACATTTGCGTCACCACGTGCCATTCTCGTACTTCTCTGCTGAGGTTGGCGTGTTTTGGTGACGTATCCAGCTGCTGAGATCGGCCCATGCGGGTGCGTCCGCGCACACGCACAGGTGGAATATGGATGAAAAGTAAAATGCATAGAAACTCAGAGGGGAAAGCACACTTGTCAAACTAAAAGAACGTCCCAATCGCAACCCATATATGCGCCTGATGCGTCGTTGCTGGGCGGAGGAAACTGCGAGACAAACGATCATGGGTTCAGCCTCGTTGCGCGCCGGGCTTGTCCGTGCGCTTTGGAGAGGTTTTGGAATCCCTTTTACGCGGCTGAATTATCCACATTTCCCGCAGCCCCAGGTCAAAATCAAACGTCTCTATACACGCGGGATGCGCTTAAAAACCACACGGGGTGGTTTTTCTTATCAAAACGCATGCCTATTTTGCGGCACAGTAGACACAATCAAAGCTCTCGCCTCTGCTTTAGCGAGCCCCGACCAGAATTTACGCACCGCCGCGAGGTAGTCCTGCCCTAACAACACAACCCAAGTACTTTAATCAGCCTCGTTTGGCACACACAGTACCTGCAATAAAGCACTATAAATCAATGACCACATCAACTCCCCCCGTAATAAATAAAATGGGTTGCCTTATTTGTCCTGTGTCTCGGTTGGCAAGGAGATGATGATGTCTCAAATGGCTGGCCTCTATCTAACCTGGCTGATTGTACACAGAGGGAATTATTGTCCTCTGACTCATGGTTAATGTATAATTTGGGCCATATGGCATTTTAAAATCTTAGCCTTTATTTCGGTGGCACTTCGATCTGTGTGGACCCAACTAATGATATTCAATTAGTCATTAAACAGGCCAAAAGACGAGCCTCGCGTGGGTTTTCACATAGACTAATATTTGCTCGTCAAATATTTCCCTTTGAAACGTTTACAACGCATTTTATCTGCTGGCTGGCCAAGGAACATCTGTGAGGGTTATTTTAGCCTCCCTCTTCTGGATAAACGAGGTCCCCCCAATTGGCCCTCTACTTGCGCTCGTTGCACAAGTCTATTTGTTCATGTTTTGAAAGAAAATGTAATAAAGAGAGACCCTGTGATGGATTTATGATTGATCAAAAGCACGTTACCAGATGGCAGTCGTCATCGGAGCAGATTTCCAAATGTTTGTTTTATGAAACGAGAGCAGAGAACCTTTTAATCTGAGCCACTTATCCTGGGGGGAAAAAAAGAGGATGCTCAAGTCACGTGACCCCAGGTCTCCCCCCCCACGGTAAAACCCAGGAAACTGTGGCGTTTAAAAAATATGTTCTTAGTTACAAGACATGCGTGCCTGCATTTTAAACAGGCATCTAAGAACAATGTTCTTAAATGTATTCGGTAAAGCCTGCGGGCACACGAAACTGCGCGCATGGGAACCAAGCCGGAGCTCCGTCCTGCTGCTGTTGGGCATCGCACAAAGAGGCAGCAAGTTTCAATTAAAAATCACAATAACAGTGAGGACGCGGTGGCGGAGGCGTTTGCTGTCGGCGCAGTTTCGGTGTGACATGACGCAGAAGTCCCGTGGACTTAAAGCGGCTGCTGCACCGAAACTAGACGCTGATCAACACTTGGCAAATGACGTGTCTTTCCTGAAGAGCCAAACTATCGCGCGTAAAGTTGTTGTTTTTGTTTTGTTTGCGTCATGATGTCAAATAACGCACTGACAATAAGGTGGAGCTCAGTTTCAGAACTGTGTTTGAGTAACGGTGAGTAATATCCACAACCTGCTCGACCTGCCATCTTGCGTATTCCTCCAATCCAGATGCTTCGAGATACTTGGTGAAATGTTACGGATTCCTAAAATCCTGCTATGAGGTCACTTTGGCCACATATGTGATAAATAGTCACATTCAAAGCCTCAAATGGATTCACCTGCGGCCGATATTGACACTTCAGGTGTCATGCGCGCACCCCCCCGTCCCACGTCACGTCACGTCGCGTTCCGCAGGCGTATAAATGTCCTCAGAGGGGCGTGATTATCCTCAATGTCACTCGCCGGACTCCCGCGGAGTCACCTGAATGCGCTCCATACCCTGTGTGTGTGTTTGTGTGCGTGTGTGTGTGTGTGTGTGTTTGCCTCTTCCCCCTCTCCTCTCCTGGGAAACATCATCACATCGCGCGTATTTTTTTGCTCCACCAGCAGGTTCACCGGCGGGACCGAGCGCGCGGGGATGTGTGGCGCACGTTTCGACCAGCCAAATAAAGGTTTAAGATTGTCTTACATTTTCACCAGATTCCGGTCTCGAGTGTTGACGCCATTGCAGAGCCGTTTTTTAAACAGTGTGAGCTGTGTTGCATGAGGTGGTGGAAGCGTGAACCAGCTGGGAGGGATGTTTCTGAACGGCAGACCGCTCCCAGAGTCCAAGAGGAGGAAGATGATCGAACTGGCCTCGGAGGGGGTCCGACCCAGCCAGATCTCCAGGATACTTCGGGTACGCACAACCCCTTTTTCAGCTCACAAACGGCACCATTTTCACCACACAAAGGCGCGTAAACCTCACAAATTTCGTGGTAAAAGTTAATTGTTATATCATATCATGATTTGGCGCATAAAAAGCAGCTGTTTGGTCAGTTTAAGAGAGTGGAAACCTGCGCGTCTCTCAGGTGTCCAACGGGTGCGTCAGTAAGATCCTGAGCCGCTACCGACGCACGGGGACCCTGCAGCCCAAGACCATCGGGGGCAGCCGACCTCGGCTTCTCACCCCCGGCGTCATCATGACGATCGTTCAGTGCAAGAGGGAAAATCCGTCTATTTTTGCCTGGGAAATCAGAAAGCGGCTCACAGCAGCGCGCATCTGCAAGGCCTCCAGAGTCCCCAGCGTGAGTGAAGCCCCCAAAAGCTTTTCAGATCCTTTTTATATATGTCACTGGAAACGTGTCAGTATTTAATGATGCATTTGTCCCCCAAGGTGTCATCAATAAACCGGATTCTGAGGAAGATCCACCTGGACAATGGACCGATGTGCCTGGAGATGAACCTGAGCACAGAGCAGGGTGAGGAACCACAAGAGCCTCAGATGCGTCATCGTATAACTCATAAGATTGGAAGCAGGTCTGCATACGTAACGCCATGGAGCTCGTATGTGTGCATGTGTATGTATGTATGTATGTATGTATGTATGTATGTATGTATGTATGTATGTATGTATGTCTATGTTTATGTGTATGTGGATATGTACATATATGTACGTATGCATGTTTGTATGTATGCGTGCGTGTATGTATGTATATGTACATGTATGTATGTATGTATGTATGTATGTATGTATGTATGTATGTATGTATGTATGTATGTATGTATGTATGCATGTATGTGTGTGTGTATGTGTGCGTGTGTATGTATGTCTATGTGTATGTGGATATGTACATATATGTATGTATGTATGTTTGTGTGCGTGCGTGTATGTATGTGTATGTGGATATGTACATGTATGTATGTATGTATGTATGTATGTATGTATGTATGTATGTATGTATGTATGTATGTATGTATGTATGTATGTGTGTATGTATATATGTATGTATGTATGTGTGTGTGTATGTTTATGTGTATGTGGATATGTACATGTATGTATGTATGTATGTATGTATGTATGTATGTATGTATGTATGTATGTATGTATGTATGTATGTATGTATGTATGTATGTTTATGTGTATGTGGATATGTACATGTATGTATATATGTATGTATGTTTGTGCTTGTGTGTCCGTGCATGTGTGTGTGCATGCATGTGTGTGCGTGTGCGTGTGTGTGTGCGTGCGTGCGTGTGTGTGTGCAGGTTTCAATGCCATGATTCCAGAGGAAGTGACTGAGAGAGACATGTCAGAGATCATCTGCAGTTCTGACCAGAAGCAGAAAGGCGTCCATCCGAGGAACCGCACCACTTTCACTCCAGATCAGAGCAGAGTGTTGGAGAAAGGTGACTACACTTAGAAATATCAAACATATGCAGCAACGAAAGAAAGCAGTAAAACGCGTCTTTCTATCTCCCTGATCAGAATTTTCTCACAGCCAGTATGCGGACATGTACACGAGAGAGAAGCTGTCAGCCGAGATTAAACTCCCAGAGGACACCATCAAGGTAGAGTCATAGGAGTTGTTATCCGAATGTTCAGCTCGTATTCTTCCTGCTCCTGAGATTATTGTCTCCCCCTCAAAGATCTGGTTTTCAAACAGACGGGCCAAGTGGAGGCGGGAGGCCAAGCAGAGCAGGAGCCCAGCAAGTAAGTATTTGCGTGTGTGTGTTTGTGTGTGTGTGCGAGAGGCAAGAAGATGTTTAAGCCACTGAGCTGAACGCCAACTAGAAGCCCCCATCAGCATACTCTTCATTCACATTCTGGAATTATTTGAGAAACTTTCCTCACAGATGAAGAGCTCCAACAAGAAAGGCATCCGGGTCCCGTCAATCCCACAATGCAGCACAGCTTCACATCCCAGCAGGTAGGATGTTCTCTCAGCTGAACGTTCCAAGCATCCATCCATGTGTATTAGATGACATGCATATACTGCGCGGTGACATTTGGACTATATTTGCGTTGATTGGCAGAGGACAGGAGTGTCGCTCTTGTACTGTAACGCTGCAGATGCCTCCCACGCTTACGCCGGCGTTCCCAGGAAGTTGCCGGACGGCTACATTTTCCCCGCGGAAAGAGGTACGCGCATGCAAAACCTGTGGAGCCGCAAAACTCAAGCATCACCTTTTTATCCAGTATTTGTGCATTTATTTATTCATTTTTTTCAAAGTCCATCAATCTGATCCACAGGTGTTGGAAATCCCAGCTGTCTGACGTCCATCCGTCCTCCCTCGTTCCTCAGTCAGCCGATGGAGGCAGTGACGCAGGCCATGAGTGAGAAGGCGGCGGTGGCTCTCCACGCCTCTTTCCCGTTGGTTCACCACCACACCGACACGAGGACACGCCTCCCTCTGGACGGTCCCGTCAGCCAGGGCGTCCCCTTCCCCGTAGGCCAGTATCAGACAGAGGAAAGGTTTCTGTTCCAGCCCTGGGATGCGACTCGCTACCTCGACTGACATCAGCGAGCTCTGCTGCTCTGTGTTGACGCCGCAGCTCTCGCAGGAACGAATGCTGGCCAGCAGGGGGAGACACAGGAGCGGAGTTTCCGTCACCACTGCCCCGTTCTATTTCCCACCCTCGCACCCTCCACCACTCACCCCTCTCTGTCTTGAATATGTAACCTTAAACTGACATTAAGCGCGAGCAAACACATCACGGACGCTTATTCAAAAATCAGTCTTTTCAATTAATTTCACCGAAAAAAGGAAAAAGAAACAAATAAACTGAATCATAAAGAGAAGCAACTTTCCAAGACACGAGAGTTTCCTAGAAATGAGCTTTTATATGACAGATGAATCGTGCATGCTTGAGAGCATGTTAATATTTCAAGATGAATTTATATGTTGAAGCCTGACTTGGAGCTGCACCGCCATTGTAAAAAAAGAATCATAACGCCACGGATCATTTGAGGTTACCAGCAGTTAATAAGGGTGTTATCTCTTTTACAGTGTTGGGCCTGCTGAAGTCCAAAAGGAGCTCCTCCAAGGGTTCACTGCAAGGAGGGCCAGCGGGGAAATCTATAAAAGTATAGCTTCATAAGCCCAAACACAACCTGATATCTGCTCTGCTCGGTGTCAGTTTTTATGACTGCAACAGGACAGAGGCACTGAGTTCTTTCATATCCCCTCACTACAGAGATGAGGCAGGGGGGGGATGGAGTTTCTCCATAATTAGTCACTAGAGGAAAGGCTTGGTCAGCAGCATGGAAGTGGCTTATTGGCAAAAGGACCTGCCATAATTTGACAGCATGGTGCCAAATATGTAAATTACATCTGCACGCGTCAGTATGCATTTGCGTTCTGATTTCTGCCGCGATGGAAACTTAGTTGCCTTTTTCTTCTTCTTCTTCTTCTTCTTCTTCTTCTTTCTTTCAGTCACTGAACCAATGAGTTTTACCCCGCAGACCCTCCAGCTGAGGCTTGCTCCAGGGTTTCTCACAGGGTCTTTCCCAGAGTCAAGAGACGCGCCCCCGTTTGACGCAGAAATTAATCTCGCATTCGGGCTGATAACTTATCTCGCATTGAGCAACCGAAAAGCTTGGAAAAGCACGAATTGCATCTCACTCGGAGCCCCGGGACGTCCAAATTCATCATGGGTCTAAAAACGCGTTATTCATCTCTGTCAGCGGCTCCATGGATGACCCTGCTGCTTCCAACCACTTTAGGAAATTCATCATGTGCGAGCGCGCCGAGTGACACGGGGAGTAAACCGCTAAAAACTTCCGGCGCCGTCCCAGTCAGCAGCTCGGCAGAGTTGTGATTTTTTCGCATTTTTTTTTTGCCATATTTTCCTTAACGTTACTGTATTTTTTGAGCGCTGCGTGCCGCTTCAGGATGAGTGAATCTTATCTCGCCTTGTCTTATCTTATATTATCTTCCTCAGGCCTGCGGAAAAAAGGGATGAGAGGTTGTGGCTCAACATAAACGCAAGTTGTTTATTAAAATCAGAATAATACAAAGGCTACAAAAAAAAAAAAATCAAGAAATACGCCAAAGATATAAAACAACCCATGAACACAAAAATAGCAGCTTTTATAGTCGTCGTTTACAAATATAAACAGTCATCACGCGAAGTACAAATATTAAAGAGTGATATTTACAAAAAATTACAAGGTTGGAATTTACAGAACGCGCCGGACTATTTACAAAAAAAAAGAAGAGTAAATTAAATAACAGTTACAATGAAATAAAAGCATGGTTGACAAATCATCGTATTACAATAAAATGCAATGGTCTGTCACTATGAAAAATTTGTTGTTTGGTTTCGCTCACATACCCAGTCGGTCATGTTTATGATGTTTTTTTCCCTTTTAAGGTTTTTCGCCTCAGACTTTCATCTTGGTTGTGCAAGGCTATTAAGAGGATTACATTTGCCCTCAAAAGGCACCAGTGATAATTGTATACTTTTTTTTCCTTCTGAAATACTTGTTGGCATTTTAAACAAAGAGCAAAAAAAAAAAAAAAAATGACTCACTGACTGGAGGGAACATACAATCCATTGTCTTAACGCCAAATGTTTTCATGTTTGTTCCTTTATTGTCGTGCGCCGTCTTTGGTGTGCTATTCGGAACAGTGATCTCAGAACTGAGGACAGAAGACACAGCTAAACTCTTGGTTCTGAAGCAACACAGACGTGAGTGAAGTACGTTCCCGGGAATGCTGAACTGGAGTGGAATCACAGGGCCGGCGCGGATTAGTGAATGCAGGGATGCTGGCATCATCTGGCTGTACGGAAACTACTGCCAAAGTTTTTGGCATTCAAATGCGTCCTTTCCCCTGGTCCAACCAGTTATGCTCATCTAACTCATTGGCCGCCGCTGTGGACACAAGTGGTAGTTGTGATATGAGCGGCAGTGGACATTTAATTCCTTTGATATGTTCACTTTTGCACACGTGGTGAAGGCAAAATGATGATCTTTGAGGCACGAACAGGAACATGTTCTTCTACTGCCAAATCCTTTGTGGATTAAGACCGTCAAGATCTAGAGTGTTAGCAGCTAACAGCTAGCATTTGCGCTGACTGCAGGACCGGCGTTAGGTAGTTTATTTTTTTTCTTCCCTTCTTCGCTTCCCCCATCAATGCTTCCTCTTGTGTTTTTTTTTTTTTTTTTTTGCCTCCTCACTGATGTCTGCTCAAAGAATTCAACGCTAGCTCGTAGCGCTTCCTGGAGATCCAGCTCGCTCAGCACAGTTTAGGGCGGGGAGCGGGGCTGGGCGCCAGGGTTCCATCAAGCTGTTACTTGAAGATGAAATAGTTGCTTATGAGGCTTTAACAGGCATCAAACTTATTCATAACAGACGAGCAGTTGTTTATAAAGTTCTTCTGAACAATCATCATCCCACTGTTTCAGTGCCCGTATTTAAACCAGTACACATTAGCCTGTGTACTTAAGCCCGTTTTACTGCCTGGCAGACGAGATAATATTAAATCATGTTGTAACATATTACAAGATCCCTTGAAAAACGAGACGTGGCGTCCCTTATTCTGACGTTTTAGGTTTGTCTGGCAGTTCCACTGGAGTCAAGCGCCTTTATTACCCTCAGGACAAAGAAACAAAAGTCTATCAGACTGACATCTTGATTCCGTTTTAAAACAATATCACCCGATTGAAAAAAAATAAATACACCCTAGCCTCTACTTACAAGCTACCACTCTTTAAATATCAAACACAATCAGAGGCGAGAAGAAGCCAATCTGATATTAGTGAACCAAAAAAAAAAAAGGAAAAAAAAAAATTCCAGATCTATAAGACCTATAAAATCTTACAGCATGGCAGAAACATACTCAATAAATCTACAGTTATGTACAAAAGGAATCACTTTGCACACACACACAAAAAAAAAAGAGTATAAAATCCTACTGACCACACACAGCCCGCCGGGGGCCACAGTTCCCTCCAAACCGGAGACCAAAAAGCCATGTTATATTTGGCATGGCTCCTCGCTCTCTCATGCTACAAATATTAGCATAAGAATCGGAGCAGTTCGCTCAGTCCTACTTAGAACCTCTCGCAGGGAAACTAACAGTTACGGCTAACTCGGGAAAAGGTAGTCCAGCTACTGCACGCAATTAGCACCGCACGGTTCGCCAAAAGCTCCTGCAGGTAGTTCTTTTTCTTAACAAGCAGCAGCAGTGGCGCATCTCATATACTTAGCTAGTGGTGTGTCCAACGCCGAATTTAGAACGCGGGTTGGACTTAAATATCTGGGTCCTAATACTGATTGGCTTTATCATTATATTCTCAAGGGGACCTTTAGAGTCTGTGCTACCCAACGGTGAGTTCATATGACCTTTTGATGCTTTGGCTTTTAACCTTTTTTTTTTTCTTTTTTTTTGGGTGTTGTCATTCTTCTCTTCATTTCTGTATTACTTTAAACATGACACCCGGAAGGTGTCCGAAAATTGGCGGGTTTGTTGACACCGTTTGCGTCCGTCCACATCACTCGTGTTAGAGATTAAAAAAAAAACTAAAAAAAAAAAAACGTGGTTTTTACAGTCCAGCTCAACTCATGATAATAAAAGCAAAACACACAAAAAACAAAACAAAAAAACAAGAGCTCTCAGCCACGGGAGGGCACCCCATGTGGTGACCGCCGGGATTCCGTCCATATTCAAGTATATTCCAGGAGACAATACTGAGTCACGAGTGTCATCGTCTTTGCTCGCATGGCTTCAGAAATTTTCTGAACATGTCAAATTAGTGCGCCGTCCATGTGCCCAAGACTTTGGTTGAAAAAGTGGTATTAAGGCTAAAATGTCGTACTTTGCATAGTGGAACAAAAAAAAAAAAAAAGAAAACGCATGAGATTCCGTTTGGTGTATCCAGTCTTGATTGTTCCAATAATTTGTCTCCGTCCGCTCCAAAAAAATACGATAAATTTAACCACAAAAACCTAAAACTGGCCACTTTCCACAACGTGATTTTCCTGAAACACATTTCTCCCCTGTGGTCCATCATGATGGAGAGGTCCTGGAATTTTCTGGCCCAAAACCACCCCTCCGCCCCCTCCTCTGCAGGCTGTGATGCACTCCTGTATGGTGCATCAGTTCCTCTCCAAATTGGGGTAAAGCTTGAACACTTTGTATATCCACTCCGAGTAGAAAGCGACGTTGACAAAAAGCGCCGGCTGCGACGAGGCACACTTTGTCCTTTGGATGCTCACGCCGATGATGACTTTGCGCTCGTGTTCTTGGCAAACCAGCGGGCCGCCGTTGTCTTTCTGCAAAGACGATGTTGAGAGAAAAAAAAAAAAAGGTGAGCTGACAGTGAGACGACATGATGCTCCATGCCGCAAAAAACAACATGGCCTCATCCAAATCTAACGATGCAACGGTTAAAGGGTCACCCAAAGTCCGCGGGTGGTATCCGACATGTTCAATTTAGGCTGCAGAGGGTGATATTAACGATCAAATGAACTTTCTTAACTTCGCATAATAATGAAACCGAACTGTCACCCGTCCCCATTTGGACTGTTTCTTCAGTATTAAAAGGGTTTTTGGGGGGAAAATATATGTGTGCATGTGTTCTTTGTTTACTGGGTGCGATGTTTGTTGACAGTGCCGCCATGTGACGCGCAGTTCACACGCCGTCATTTAAAGCCAGTCTGAAATTTGGACAAAAGGCCGACAAAAGGCCCCAGATTGGAGCCAAATTGGCGTTCGGTTGGCGGTGGCCAGTCGTAACGGGTGCGATCTTAAAAGACGTCCGCTGGGAGTGTCCACGGTGATAGTGCAGGACACGCTGTGAGGGGGGCGGGGTCAGTCTGTAGAAACCGCAAAAACAGAGCTGAATCGATAGAGGATCTTCACGTTGTCCTCGTTTGCCAATCCACACTACGGATACTGGCGATGCCGCGTCAGCCGCAACGACTGCAAGATGGCGGGTTGCGCGGCGCGAGCACGGCGGCGATATGTTGACCGAGCGCGTCGCGGGGTGTGAGCGTGGCGTCACAGGCCTGCTCCATGCCGCCGCCGCATCGGCTTACTTACGTCACATACGCCCTCTCCTTTCTTGCCGCCGGCACATATCCTGCTTTCCCCGGCCTTGTCTTTGATTTGTGAGCACATGTCATTGTTGATCATCGGCATAGTCACGGTGTTCAGCGCCTCGTCATATCCTGTATCTGTGTAAATTAAAAAAAAAAAAGAAAAAAAAGCAACGTTAGTGTTACATAAATCATTTCAATGCATGCTAAGTGGGAAGTGGCGGGGGTATATGGGAAAGAGGCAGTACTTTTGGTTTCCCCCCATCCATACATGGTGCAGTTGGTGCCTTCGGCGATGTGACATTCTTTAACTGGAAGATGAATGGTGGAGGCGCCCTCAGTCACAGGGGCAGGGCTGGAACAAACACGCGCAATAATAGTCATGAATCACGGTCGCGATATTCAAATGAATGGCCCGTTTGGTGAGCGCATGAAAAATAACGGGGTCGAGTGAAGTCAAGTCGATACTGTTTGCATATCCCAAAATCACAGTGAGCAGCACTTCCCGCCCTTTCACTGCACGGTTCATTTTCGAGATCAACATGAAATTGATACTGTAAATCAATCCAGTCGGATTTTAACATTGCCGGGGGGAATAGAAACAGGCCTTTCCTGCATAAATCAAAAATCCAGTCTGACCTTCATCATGGGCAGAACGACACACACACAAAAAAAAATGCGAATCTTTCGACGAGCTCGCGGGTTTGTGCTTACTCTGCAAGTTTCAGCATAACCAGGTTGGATCCTTCGGGGCCACAGATCAGGCGAGAGATGCGCAGGTTCGGATGGCTTGAGGACTCGTTGAGGCGGCGCAGGCCCACCTGCACGCTGTAATCCCGCAGATCTGGAACACTGGCCACCAGAAGGAAACTTGGAATTACTTTCCACCAACAATGGCCAGAAAAGCACGACTTCAGTGGAAAGCTATGATGTTACAGTGAAGCTGACCTTTGACTGTGTGGCCTTTTTTTTCAATTTTTGTGTGAAATGTCACCATAATCGGCATATGAATCTTTGCATGCTTGTATTCAGCATATGAGCTTTCAATGTCCACAGTGAACTTGACCTTTGACCGCCAAATTCTAATTAATTAATCCTTCATTCCAAGTGGAGATTGGTGCCATGTTTAAAGTAACTCCCCGATTACATATTGCACTCATGAGAATGTGCAGCTTATCCAAAAACATGATGACTACAGCTCGTGTGCAGGTGCTAATATTTAGTTATACTGCATCTATGCTTGACTCAGTTGAGTGGTGCGTTCAGGCGCTGTGGGGAAAGCCACCGCAGTACACTCGCTGCACACACCAAATGAGAAAAGAAACCAAATACTGAGGTCAGTGGCAGCGACTGCACTGACAAGCAAAATTCCAAGTCACGCTGATGCACACATTTTAAGCCTTCATCGAAAGTCATCGAAAATGAAACGTATAAAGCATTCCGTTTTGATGAAATAATACAACGATGCACACGTGGATGCTGTGAGAGCGCAAGAGCCGGGCCTAAGTCTAAAACCTTCATTTCCTCAATCATTCATACTGTGCTTCAAATTTCATAAACCCTCTATGTCATACTCCTAGTACAGTACTTTACATTAATACGGACATAAAGAAGGTCTTCAATAAAGCCACTACTGCAGATGTAGAGATACTTAAAGCCAAAATAAGTTAAACAGATATATAGGCCAAACAAGTCAGTGCCGCATTGCCAGTCCATCCTGTCTGGGACTGATGCATCCCAGTAAACAGGATAGCCTGCATCTTAACTTGAAAAACATTAGCAGAGAGGAAAGCATTTTCAATAGATGGAGGAAGTGGCACGTGAGTAAGGGGTTTGGTATAATCATCATGCAGAGGGGGGTGGGGGCGGGGGAGAAGAAACAGGAGCATTACCAGGATGTGAAGCACTGCTGGTCTGTCAGAACCCAGTTTTCTCTGATCAGGGAGCCACCACAAAGATGAACCTTCCTGAGAAAATATCAGAGGATGATTTTTTTTTGTTGCTGCTGTTGTTGCTGCGTATAAAGAAATTATTTCCAAAAAACTTTGAAACTGCAGAATGACTTACTCCCTTTGGATGCTCACGACCCAGCTGCCGTCTGTGCCGCGCACTTCGTGTCCTCCAACAATCCTGGTGTTTATATGCACAAAGCATGATATCTTGGCTCTCGTACCTGGACAAGGACAATTTTTTTTTTTTTTTTTTTTTTTTTTTAGTTACCGCATGTTAAATAGATGCACGGACAAACGCGGTCCACATAAGCAGAAACTAC
The DNA here is from genome assembly GCA_901007715.1 of Dactylopterus volitans. Lineage (NCBI taxonomy): Eukaryota > Metazoa > Chordata > Actinopteri > Syngnathiformes > Dactylopteridae > Dactylopterus > Dactylopterus volitans. The sequence goes on from CAAKHG010020548.1 coordinate 40,866, forward strand.
ACTCACTTTCCGGTGGGGGAGTCGCTGTAGCGTTTTCACCTGACGGAAGCAGAGCAGAGCAACATCAGCGAGAGCAGAACTGACAGCGGCAGGAAACGTTTCAGACCTTCGACCACATGTTGACACACGGAGCATCAAACCTCATTGGAAATAACACTCGTTTACTTCTGAGAAAGTATTGCCGGGGCCCTGCATCATCACTGGAGGCAATAGCAGCCGGCCAGCGCGGCAAATAAAAGACCTCAAACGCCTCACGGCAGACGTGTTCTACACGATGGACATGATTTGGGAGCCAGACGCCCTTTGATGCAACAATGAAACCGAGAAAAGAGGGTCCAGCTGCCTGAGTGTCTGTTTGCTCAAAATAAAAAAATAAAAAATAAATAAAAAAAGGGGGATGGCATCTGTTTGGTGTTTGAACATCATACATTCTGTTCCAATTGGAGAAAAACACGGCCCAGCAGCTTGCGTAAGCCACGGGCCGAGCTACGTGTGAGAGCAGCCACGACGTTTGCAGCGGCGCGCCACCAGACATCGCCACTCCTGCCTGATGTCAATTCACGCCACTTCAAAAGTGCTTATTTGACAGTCTGAACGGCTCATTTTGCAAAAGTGAACACACAAAAAAAAAAAAAAAAAAAAAATTTGAAGCCGCTCACATTCTCATTTGAGATTGAGGCCAACGCCAGAACACGTTCCTCGAGAACGTGCAAACAACATGATTGTATGACAAGGCATGCCAAGATGACAGTGGAAGCAGCCGACTCGGCAAGCTCTCTCCGTTTCTCCTCCGAACCTCAAGTATTTGTTGTTATTTGCAGAGATCAGCTCCTTCCAAATGTCTGAACGGTGCCAGTGTGCGCATCTTGCCGCGCCGACAGCCCGCACCAGCTCTCAGCAGCGATCAGCCGAGCGCCCAAAGGTGTCAAAATGTGCAGAATCCCAAACCGTCTGCAAACTCTTTTCTCCACATTCCCCACATTCCTGCTCTCGACGCTGCTTGCGCGCTGCACCGAGCGCATCTGTGCTGGCAGCAGCAGCGGAGGCGCTGCGCTCTCAGAAATATGACCCAAGCATAACTCAAGGGGAGATCAAACGCTCGGCAGCAAATAAGTGAGTTTCCCCCAACGTATTCTTTTATGCATCTGCTGAAAGCATCGCCGCGAAAAAACCCACGCGGTGCATGCGCATCCCTCGCATCCCCGCTGCAGTATTTACGGCTGACATGACACAGATGCATCTGCTGTTGCACAGCGACAGACGTTAGGAGCGCCCGAGCCGGCTTCCAGCCACTCACAGTGCTTCAGCTTGCAGTAGTCCCAGGCCAAGCGGTTGTTTGGGGTGGTGTAACACCAGGGGCCATGCTTGTCCTGGTCTGGGTTCCGGCAGTAGTTCTCCTTCAGCCCCTCACGTGATACTGTGGAGTGAGAATCCCCACTGTAAAACACACAAATACAGACTCTCATGTTCCATTTGTTATTTTGCACACAGTGTACCCGCACTAATACCGGGCCACGACTCATAAACATCCATACGCCCTTGCACACATGGAGTCGTGCATATGCGCCGTACGTAGCCACGGTTTTCCTTGGAAAGTCTGACTGTGCCTCCTCTATAATGCAATGAATCCTCTGCATTGGCTGCACAGAGCCCGTAGAAGGAAACGCAGAGTTTTGTGAACAGTGCTCATGGGAGCATGAAAGTATGCAGTCGAAGCATTCAGCAGGGCTCAGACCATCAGGAGCCACATCCTCTATGGAACGATTTGGTTGTGCTCCCGATTTGTTGGAATTCGCATCTAATCGTTTGCAACCTTCGACGTGGCTCCGTGAGAATTAAACGCACTCCTCTCAGATGTCCAAATACATCCCTGAAAAGCGATTACTGGGTAGGAATTTTGGACACACAAGAATAATACTCAGCAAATGGGCAACAATTTGTCAGGAGGTGAAGATAATTTCACTTCCCAAGAGAATGTTAAACAAGCTGTAGCTCACAGCAGTTTCTCCTGGGATGACCCTTGACCTCCAGCGGGGTAGACTCGCTGGCTGCAGCCTATGCAAGGGAGCTGATTGGCTTTGATCTACTTTCCTCAGAAAGCACTTCCTGGGGTCAGGGGTCGTCTCTGGAACATGTCCATCTGTCTGTGCCATTTTGGCTTTTAAAATTCCTGTAAATTAAGTAATTCCAACAGCCTGACTTCAGCGTGAAGCAACAGTCCTCCGCCACGGATGGGTGACCCCAGGGTTTCCTCTCGTCAGTTAGATGAATAATAATTGGGCCTGGTATTGACCGCTGAGGAACCCCTTATTTCCGTTTGCTGTTTGTTTTCACTACTTAGCTTCATTCATATGAAAGGGATTTTCACACAGCAAGGGGAGCTGCGTCGTCAACAGCACTCATCGACCGAACTGGAAAGGATGCCGGTCCTCCCTGTGGAGTATTCCCAGCGTTTCTCTGTATCGTTAAGCATAAAGAAGCGTTCACTCCTCTCCTCAGCCCTCCCGCCGGAGTGAAAATTGGTCTTTCTCGCCCAGAAACGGAGCGTTTCCAAACAGCCCTCAGAGTGTGTAAATCCCAAGATTGCCTGCGCCGTGTTTGAGTGTGCAGAAAAGGAAAAACTGAGCTTTCGCAAAACAATAACGTCAGCTGCCCAGTGAGGGTCTGGAATGAGTGGCAGTAAAGTTAAAACAGCTTCCCCTTAACTTTCTCCGTGATTGATCATCTTCAGTGTCTTGACTCCTTTCCAGATGTTGCATGTGTTGCGCAGTTTTGATGTTTGCCAAAAAGACATGATTTTATGTTGTAGTCTGCGCGCTTGCCAATTCTACACTGCCTCTGTTTTTCGAGATTTGACAGTGCAGCAACCAGCTCGTGCCCCGTGAGGGGGAAAAAAACAAAAAAAAACTGCTGAGGAAACCAAAAGTGACAGTTCAGCTATAATGTAATTCTGAGGGAAATGACAAAATCATCCAGCTGATGGAGTCTAGACAGCGAAGAGCGCATCTGCACGAGAGGCAAGACGGAAACCTGAAAAGATGCGTTGGTGGTGCCACAGATATTTCAAAGTTCAAAAGGAGCAGTAAAAATAATACTGTATTTGTTTCGCTTTCCGTGCATTACCTCACTGGATAAATGACAACACTGAAAGAGGTTAGAGCTAGGGCCCGTCCGATTTATCAGCCGGCCGATATTACTTGACGACGTTTGCGTGTCAAAGACACATCGGGATCGGCGGAGAAATGTCTGACAAGCAGTCATAACGAGTACAAATGATCCCCAGCACAGCGCGTCCTCCACTCAAAGGTTCGCACAAACACCCTCACTGGCTATGATAATATGCTGTCATTTGTGCACCACATTGCCAGTAAGGAAATACAGTTATGTTTTAAATGGAAAAAAAAAACGAGCAAAACAGCACATCGAGCAAGAGTTGCTCCCTGGGATGTGAAACTGCAAACTTCAACTGAAAACATGATGGGAGATGTGGGCCTCCCTGGCAACAGTTTGCATCACAGATGAGCAGATAGTGCGGTCTATATGGAAAATACTTGATGATTAGATGCTGTATACGGTGCATATACCATTTATACTGATCTGCCATAACATTATGACCACCTCTGTAATATTATGCAGATCCCCCTTTTTCCACCAAAAACAGCCCTGACCTATTGAAGCATTGACTCCACTAGACCTCTGAAGGTGTGCTGTGGTATCTGGCACCAAGATGTTAGCAGCAGATCCTTTAAGTCCTACAAATTGCGAGGTGGGGCCACTATGGATCGGACTTGCTTGTCCAGCACATACCACACATGCTAAATTGGATTGAGATCTGGGGAATTCGGAGGCCAGGTCAACCCCTTCAGCTCGTTGTTGTGCTCCTCAAACCACTCCTGAACCATTGTTGCTTTGTGGCGGGGAGCATTATCCTGCTGAAAGAGGCCACTGCCATAGGGGAATACCGTTTCCATGAAAGGGTGATGGTCTGCAAAAATGCTTAGGTAGGTGCTACATGTCAATGTCACACCCACATGAATGGCAGGACCCACAGATTCCCAGCAGAACATTGCCCAAAGCATCACACTGCCTCCATCAGCTCTGCCTGCTTCCCAAAGTGCATTGTGGTGCCACGCGTTCCTCAGGTAAGTGACGCACGCACACACACACACACACACACACACCTGGCCATCTGAATGGTGTAAAAGGATTCATCAAGAACAGGCCGCCTTCTTTCATTGCTTTTATGCTCACGTGTCCGTTGTTGGTGCTTTCAGCAGTGGACAGGGGTCAGCGTGGGGACTGACTGCTCTGCGGCTACGCAGCCCCAAACCAGCATCAACTTTTTCAGCAATTTGAGCTGCAGCAGTGCGTCTGTTGGATCAGACCACACGCAGGCCAGCCTTCAGTCCTCGCATGCATCAGTGAGCCATGGCCGCCCATGACCCTGTTGCTAGTCCACCGTTGTTCCTTCCTTGGACCACTTTTGATCGGTCCTGACCACTGCAGGCCGGGAACACCCCACAACAGCTGCGGATCTGGAGATGTCCTGACACAGCCGTCTCGACATCACGACTCGTGTCAAAGTCACTCAAATCCTTACACTTGCCAATTTTTCCTGCTTCTAGCACGAGATGTTCACTTGCTGCCTAACACATCCCACCCACTGACAGGTGCCATGGTAACCAGATAATCAGTGTTACTCTCTTCACCTGGCAGTGGTCTTGATGTTAAGTTCTCCCTACAGGAGGAGTTTTATGTTGAGGAGAAGTGTTGACATATTTTAATGATTGTTATTATTATTGGGACTGAAAGTTGAGATGCTTTTGAACTGTGCTGGGTTAGACTGACAATTGGGCGTCCCCAATATTGTGTCACCCTAATGCATATGAGCGGTAGAATTTACTGCAGGGGTGTTGCATTATATTCTATGATAAACATACAGTGGTTTTAATGTTATGTCTGATCCGTGTATATCCGTATCTGAATTTCTTGTAATCCCAAGCAACGGCTCCAAAATATCCCGGATTGGTCAGGCGCTGGTTAATACCACAATGTAGCACTTCCCAAAGCAGTGATTCAGTCTCACCTGTTGATGTGATGTGACCAGTTTGCACAAGGAATCCCAGATCGCGTTATGGCCAAAGTTCCCCGGTATGCCTCTCCGTTGCCCTCATAGCACTCTAAAGTAGAAACAGGACAAAGTTATTTTAAACCACCGTGCAAAAACATTCCTCGGGGTCCACTGAAATACTTCATTCAGTAGTTCCTCGAACACCTAAATGCAATCAGTGCATGAAAAAATATCAGCCAGGCAGACAGAGCTAAATTGGCACAAGCTTCTCTGTGTGGTTGGGATCGTTTGTCGGGGGCCCATGTGTAACAGGTGGTTCTGAAATACACTAAAACTATACTCATACTATAAAAACGCGTGTTTCTGCGCAGAATCGGAGCGTAGTTACGAACGAATCGGCTACATTCTGACATGTGTGGTCTTCTGAAATGGAAAGCAGAGAATGACAGTGGCTGGCTGCTACTGCCAAAAGTCTGGGTTTTTTTTTTTTTTTTGCTCCTCCATGAAATGTAATTCATCGGGCAGCTTGCTGCCAACTGTTGCGGCCCGGTGGGAGCAATATAGAAAGTGTGTAACTCCGCTTTGCAAAAACACGGCATGTCAAGAAATGACATGGAAATTGTGGTGGAATTTACAAGACATTAGCCGTTCTTTTGAAGTTTGGCACCTAGGAACAGCTCTGACAGTCTTAAAGGGGCGCTGAAACCCTTTCAAAATATGCTCGCCGGCATTCAAGCCAGGAGTTAGATGAGAAGGAAAACACCACTTGAAAGTCTGTGAGGTTAAACTTGCTGGCTTTTCTCTGCTCAAAGGAAACAAAATGTACCCAGTGGCATCTCTAAAGCTTTTGACTTAACAAATTATGCGGCATCTCTTCTCATTAAAGTGGCAGTTGTCCAGAATTTTTCTTCATATTAAGTAGATGTCTCTGGCCGGTGCTGGTTTCCGTGTCATGCTCCTGGCAGCTAACGATAGCTAGCAGTTTGCCTTGCATTCAGGGACATGCGGCAAATTGAGCTCTGCTGTCACAGGACAGGTCATAGGAAACCATTGCCAACACTGGTAAGGGCATTAATGTGCTGCTATGACATTGTGCAAACCTTAAAGCGCTAGAAGTCCATCAGCAACAAAGTGTGTGTCCGAGAACGCTTGGCCAAAATCAGAGTTGTGGAATAATTTACCCATTTTTTGTGTGTCCTCGGCACCACACCTGGGGATGTGCGTGCAGTTGGCTGTCCTCTGATTCGGGTCCGTGGTGAAGCACCATGGGTAATCTGCGCCGTCAGGGTTGCGGCAGTAGTTCTCTCTGAGGTCTCTATAACACACGCAGAAGCTGCATTTTAAATGATGGTGCTCATTTTTGCAGCAAAGCTGGCAGTTTTAACAGGCGCTGCCTCTCTTGTATTTTTTTTTGCAAGATGAACAGAGCAGGACTTTGAAACAGCAGAGAGAGAAGTGACGCTGTCACTCACTTGCATTTGAAGTTCTTAGGAAGAAAAGAGTGATTGTGGGGAAACTGGGAGTCCCAGCGCTGACATATCACCCCCGCAGGAGTGGCATTAATTGTGCCTCGGTAATCCGCGCCTTTTCCCTGGACGCAGGATGTTGTCGCGTTGAAATCTGTGTCCTGATTAGAGTCGGAGTCTGAGCGGAGAGATAAAAATCGGCGTTACAATTTCTGGCATGGGACGGAGGGCCGTGGTTTTCATGGCGGCGAGTGCGATGCCAGACAGGAAGGAGGGAGGAAGGGAGGGAGGGCGAGAAGGAGCGAGATATTAATCCTCAGAAGAATGTGTCATGTTTAACCTAGAGACAGATGATCAAAAACAGTAGCGCAGCCCCCTCCTCCCCGCTGCAACAGGGAACTTTCTCTGTGTTCATAACAGTGGTGCCCCGCATTCTTGCACATAGGGACATCCACGACAACACGTTACTTAACTTGCTGACATCACGCAACGCGGCCCGATCGCACCCAGGAACGAAAAACCAACAGAAAGGTAGCGCACCCGGCCCTGTCCGGCCGGCGCGGCCTTCTTCGCTATCCCAAACGCCTTCGGACGGAATTTTGGTGTTTCGGCATTGCAGGCATAGCAGCCACTTCTCCCCACCAGATTTCCGCCTCTGTTTCTTTAGCCTTTGACAAATGAGACGGGAGAAGATGGAGGAGGAGAGGGCATGTTCTGAGGCAGGGAAGAGAAGGCGGGTGGAAGAGAGGGATTCCTGGGCTTGATGAAATGCATGCCAGTGCCTGCGTGCACCGCGCAGCACAGGTCATTGGTTTTTATCTTTCCGAGGGCAGGCATTTAGGGATGCACACATCTGGACAAATGCGGATCCTCCGACCTCGCCGTAAATCATAAGGCGCATGCGTATGAGGCCTGACGGGGACAAAGAGAGATGCGCCGAGCGCTTGCGTGTGCATGTGGGAATATTTCAAATGTGCCTGCAAAGAAAAATAAACACGACCAACCTCTTTTTGGCAGCTATTCTATCTCCGCGCCGTCTGTTTTTTTGCATCGCGCTTGAAGGCAAAAGTTGTTTCAACTGCGTCTCTCCCTCCGTCGGACAAACGCGATATCAATCAATTCAGATGTCAACATGTCACTGAGGACTTTTGTGCTCGGTGGCGTTTTGAAGCCCTTTGGGGGCGGACGCATTGAAATGACCGTGCCCGTTTTAGGCATTATTTCATTAATTGCGCTCGTCCGCGTGGCGCGCATGCCTCCGTGACAGGCTCGGGGGAAAGTCGCACGGAGAAACTAATTATCTATTGCACTGTTTTGCGTGAAATTGCAAGGGAGAGTGCACATCTGTTTTCTGCTGCCATTTCTCCAGAAAGTAGGAGTTGTCCACATTGCATCCGATATGTCTGAAAATCATCCAGAGACAATGGAGGCTGGACTCCAATGAAACCAGCTTTGCTTATCAATGCCACGTTAAAAGCAGCCGGTTTTTTTTAGGCTTTCCTTCTTATGTCCTGCCAACTCTTTTCCATTTTCTCAAGTGCCTCAGCCATCTCGCCCACTTCTCTAGTGTTGATTATCTTACTTTTGAACGTATTAAATACAAACAGAGCTCCTGTGCACTTTTAGGCACATGTTCTTTAACCATCAGCTCTCCCTGAAGGATCAGTGAGGATCTGCTCCTGCTCCAAACAGTTTGGAAAGTTTGGTATTAGGTTTACAGTTCCTTTTTTTTTTTTTTTTTTTTTGTGAGTGTCCTGTGTGACCTTTGTTTGGCGAAATCTTATTAGCATCTACATCTTTAATAAATGCCGAACTTTTGATTCCTTTTGAGGTGAGACTGACAGGTCTAATTTGTGTAAAATCACATTCCGGGCCGGCATCCGATCCAGTGCAAACAAACAAAGCAGCACAGAGATGGGGGTCTTATTCTCTTGGCGGCACCATGACCCCAATAAACTGCGGCCATAAATGAATGATTTGTTTCACTAGTGGGCGCCGAAAATGAGTCATTATGGCGATCGGCGGCAGGTTTAGTTTATTCAGCATAAAAAGGTAAGGGCAGGGGTACAGTACAGCATGGGCTTCCTGTGGACAAGCAAAGCCGCCGTTTGCACTGCAACATACAAACTGTCCAACTATCCGATCTAAATATGAAACAGAGAACATCCTCGTGTTGTGAAGCTGCAACCAGTAAACGTTCACAGATACAGATAAGCGACGTATTAAAAAGAAAAATGCCAGCACAAAATTTCTCAGACTGATGCACCACCAGAAAACAAGGTCCTTGTCTCAGAAGCCCAACTACAGGGATGAATCACGACTTTTGTTGTCTCATTATTCGGTGACCCCAATAATCTCTTTCTCCATTACACAATTTCTTTAATTTGTCGCTCGTTTGTATGAAACCACAATGTTCAAACCACTTAAACTAATCTTAGACCTTCTGGTGGCTATGTGAGGCATTTACATAGTAGTCTCTATTGTAATCCCCTTTTTAACAGCCCCCTGACATCTGCGATTGGTCTCATTAAAACACTTCTGGCTGTCTGAAGTCAGACCGTCCCCCTTACAAACAACCTATTTACTTGTCTTTGTTGATGTAGAACCAAGTGCCACATGAAATACCGAGCAGGGTAAACAAAATCCTTATGAGACTCCGCAGGGGACCATGGAGGTTTAATTAATCATCTCACCACAACTCTCCCTAAACAACCCAAGTCCTCGAGGTAACAAACCTCACCCCCTCCGGTGCCCACAAACCACAGGCTCGCAGCACCCGACCACAGTCGGTCTTGTCCAAAGACCGAGCCAGAGATCCTCGCTGTTACGTCAACTTCCAACCGTACCAAGGTTTGCTAACTGTGTGGTACATCCTGTTATGATGACAAAATCTTGCAGGATAAAACAATAATTTTGTCTTCAGCTGGTCTTCTGGAAAGGCTCCACAAGGCCACCTTTCATCTGGAGCCTTTGTGAGGATTTGGAGTAAGCACAGTGAGTCAACTCTTACCACACACGCTGATGTTGCAGTACTCCCATGGAGTTTTGGGATCCATGGTGTAGCACCAGGGACGGAGACGATTATCTGGGTTACGACAATAGTTGTCTTTTAGATCTTTGTCCCTGTACCTGACGACAGAGGATAGAGAGAAATTAACAACAAACTGCAGATTTAATATCATTTATCTATCATGGGTGTGTGTTTGGCCATGTTTGTGAGAAAGGTTGGTGTGGGATTATCAGCTTACTTTTTGGGCTGGAAGTAGTGTTTGTGAGGCCTTGCGGAGTCCCATCTCTGACACTCCTTGCCACTCTCTGTATGGTCTACTTTGCCCCGGTAATCCTCCCCGTTACACGTCATGCAAACCTCTGTCAACACAATTCGACATTCATTCAACTTCCTACAGTCGAGTAATTGGCAGCGCAAACACAACACAACTCCTGTGAGGAAATGAACCACATAAACATCTATTGAATGTTCAGTTGTTGCTCTCTAACATGACTTATTCCGGCTAAATCTTATCATCCCGTGATGACGTTTAGGAGAGACTCACCCTCTGAGCAATGCGGTACGCCACACTCCTCAGCTCGTACATTGGGATCTGTGGTGTAGCACCACGGACCACCAGGATCGTTATTGGGATTCCGGCAAAAGTTCTCCCTCAGGTCTTGAGTTGGGTACCTATCAGGGTAAAACCTACAAGGGAGCAGACATACATTATTGAAAATGTTAGCTGATACTTTAAGCTACTAAAATAAATATTAGGGAGTGTTTGCACACTTGGCTGCTCCAGTAGTATATACACTGCTGTACCTGCCTGCTCTCAGTAACAAGCCAAATAAATTCTTGAGCCATTTACATTAAGATGTGAGCTTTATCCTGAGAAATAGGAGTGCCTGCAGTGTTTCAAGGTTTGAATCCGAGAGTGATCAGCCACAGCGGTCCTATGCAAAATAAGTCATCGATACTCTGGAGGTTTACACCTTTTGCATGATCGCCTCACTGGTTCCGACCATATCCCAGCTCCCTCATGTGTGACGCAGCCAGACCCTGTCACAGCACAGTAACTCCCAACAGCACAGAACAATGCTACGAGCCACTTGGAGCGACCCAAGCAGGTCTTTTGCTGGCAAACTTTGAACATATTTAAACCTCAATCCCTCTCTGTCAACTGATACAGCGCGTCAGCGCGAACAAGCGACTGTTAGGCTGTAAGGAAAAAGAACCTGGCTTGTCCAAACATATGGGACGTAACGCTGGGGAGCGGCGCGGGATCCCCACGCTAAACGGGCAGGGTCGGAAATTCATCTTCTGTCAGTGGAGGATGATGAAAAACTGGCATGTCATCCCCCTCTGATCCTTGCTGACCACATTCCCCCCCCTTCCTCCCTCCCACCCAGGGAGACGAAGAGGGAAGTCGGAAAGAAAAGGTTAATAGTCGAATGGTGAAAAGAAACAAGTGACTGATTTAAGTGACTACAAACAGCAAGCATAATGGATTAAGCTCAAAGGCAGGAGCTCAGTTTTTAATTAATGACGTAGAAAGAAAAATCATGTGCTGGAAAAGAAAAAAAAAAAAAGGAAAGAAAAAAAAAAAAGAACCAGAGGCCTCCCCTCCCTTCAGCAGCTTGTCTGAAATCTCTACCCGAGGCAATGACTCTTTCCTTGGGGGAGTCTGCTCTACTCTCCCCTCTATGCCCTGGGGCTCACGCAAGGCTTCAGTACTAATGCGCAACATCATTCAACCCAGAACTAGAAGTTGCAAAGCTCCGGCGTCTAACTCGGTCTAACTAAGAGAGAGAACATGGTGCAACATGCTCTCGCCTGCAGAAAATTATAACGGCAACATTTCACTTACGCATATAACAAAGGCAGCACACTTGTCCCCCTCCAGAGCAGCACTATGCCAAAAACCCACATCTGTTGTGTATAACTCACTACGTCAATAAATTTATGTCATACTACAGTATCCTTAATTCATAAATTGAATTACAAGGTTCCTCACTTTACAAAACAGGTTTCATCTGGTGAGAGTCCATAAAAGGCCCAAGCATGGGAGCAAGTTAGCTATAATGATGTTGTGCTAACAGATGTTAGCCAGTGCTTCATCTTCTTGCCAAAGTCTGTTCCCATCGGAGTACAGTCAGACACTATGAACACATGCTTCACTCTGGGATAGATTTTGGATATAACCAAAGATGAAATCTAGACCTGAGATGACTGCTGCACAATGTCTATCAACATGCACCTGGTGATTGCGCGACAGACATGGTCTTGCTTCGATGCCAAAAGCATTCAACGGAATTAAAAGGGGGAAATCCACCATTTTCATGCGTGTTGATGGTGAACGTGGTCACCCGATGCACCCGATGCTACTGTGGCCAAGAAATGCAAATTGCAAAAAAACAGATTTTGGGCCTCTGCTAGTGTTACGTTAGCAGCAAAACGAACCGCAACCTCTGGGTAGCCATGTACCACAGCTGTGTACTGTACCTCCATGAGCTGGACATATATGGGATGGATTTCAGGGTTTGGCATCGGACGCTTTCACACATTGCATATACATGTAGGCACTGCCTGCTCCTTATTACTCCTTATTTGGAGTAGCGTTGCCGGCCACACCTTGCAAATGCCCTAAAAGCGTCTGGGCGAGAGTGGTGAGAGCCAACCAAAACTGTAAAGCCCATAAACCATATCAATGAGCTAAACAATGCTAAAATTCTCTATGCTGCTAAAGTTGCACAAAGTGGAACTGTGGCATTAGATACTTCTTTGTGGGCTGTTCTGTAGACATGCAACCCATTTCTCATGTGAGTAGTTATGTAATCCATCATTACTGGGTAAATATTGATTATAGCCGCGTTGCGAGAGGTATAATTTTTGAGGCAAGTTGACAGACCACTGCTGAAGTGTCTGTAAGCTCGACATTAAATTCAAACTGCGGGGTGGTGGTGGTGGTGGTGGTGGTGGTGGTGGGAGGGGGGGGTGTCTCTGCAGCTGAGCAGTGTCCTCTCTGACCTCCCAGTGGAAATGTATCCCGAAGAGAATAAAGAAATGACCGCAATGTTGTCCATTATTTTTAATATGCACGGAAATTTTTCCATCCTCCATGCGCTGCTGGGCATCGACACACACACGTCTTTCAAAGATCTGGTTCAAACACTAAATATAGACAACAAGTGGAAATCCCATTCCTGGTAGGAAACCTCCTGAGAAATCACCCCTGCCCCACAGCGATCGGTCAAGCATGAAAATAATAGTTACCTGAAACTCAAATGGTGCGTGGGTCATTATGGAGGTAATTCTCACACAGCGGGACAGTCCCATGTTAGCTACCCCCTTGAAAGCACTAAATCCCCCCAAAGCAAAGCTCCCTTTGACCCTTTGGAAGTTAAAAGGTTGCTGACAACCAGTGTTGTTGGACATTGCATTTGGGAAGGGTTTTCAAACGGTGTCAAACAGGCACTGACAGAGCGTTCCGACTTCCCGAGGGCTGCGTGGAAAGGAGGATTAGAGTGACTTCATTTAAGGACATCAGACGAGAGGTTTCCAGCCGGAGACGAATGCTGTAATGTATATTTATAGGGGGAATCACTGAATTTGCATGTACACCTGTGGCTCTGTGGGCTCAGCTGGACACCAGACTTCGGTTCATAAATCTTTCCACCCTCATTCTGCCTCCCTTGTGTCTGTTTTTGACTCTGCACTTCAAACTCTGTCTCTTAACCTCCCGTCCCAGCCACAAGTAAAAATATCTTGTAACTAATGAACACCACTAATGAGACGCTGGCACAGGACCCTCCTTGCAAATTCACTCATCTTGCTTCGCTGAAGCCAAAAGAAATAGAATACATCTGATGTCCCACGGGGCAGCAGAAAAACAACCTCATTTAGGAGGACATCCCTGCATGTGTTGGAAAAAAAAATTGGACTACCCCCTGCCAACTAGGGGTTAACATTCAACCCACCCAGAACCTCCACCTTCCCTTAAACCCTGTGGTGCAAGGGCAATGATCTTAGCATCAATAAATCAGCCCCCGGGGCCTGTTCAATTTCAGGTGCAAGGAAATAAGAGTAGGATCTTCCAGGAGGGTGTTGGAAGCCCCACAGATTAGTGAAGTAGCCTGCTGCCTCGAAACTTAAGGAATCTGTAAAGGGGATGCGAGTGATTAACACCTTCTCCCACTGAAAGGACAACTGCTGGACTACCATCGATCATGGTTTTGGGTGAAATGTTTCAACAACTACGGGATGGAGTCAAATCAGAACTGGAACAGGTATTCGTGGGCACCCCACGATCCTAAAAACTCATTAGCACGAAACAGAGGTTGAGTTCTGAGTGTTGCATCAGCCATGCAAGAACCTAAAAACACCGGTTCTGATCCATTAAACCTGACATTTTTTCCCATCAGCATTGGCATGGATCTATATTCTCTAGGGTTTACCCCAAAAAAAACCCCCAACAGGCTGTTTTCCATGAGACTTGGAGCAGAGCACAGGCAAAGGGACAATCCACCAACTTTGGGGCAGAGCTGGATGTTTTGCTCTGGACATATTACAAAAAAAACTTGGCAGACACTCTACAGAATGTACTCTTAGTAGCCTATGATTTTATATAAAATATCCATTGTGTTTTGTGTTGCTAAGCAAACGTTAGCATGCTGAGAGGCTAGGTTAATCTTAGTTTGATGCATGGATTACACCCGCTTGGCATCAGCATGTTAGCATTGTGAGCATGTCAACGCCCTCGGACACGCTGACAAGCCACTGCTGTGTTAATAAATAGCCTCACAAAGCTGCTAGCATGGCTGGAGACACTTGGCTTTTAACTCTTGTGATTTAAAAAAAAAAAAAAGAAAAAAAAGAAAGTACTTACGTGTGCTCATTGATGTTGTTATCAGACCAGGCTTGGCACGTTATGTTCGACTTCGTCCAAGACCTCCTCCCTCTGTAGTTGTCCTTGGTGCTGATGATACACTCCCTTATATAATCTGGAAAGATATAGAGAACATTTGAAAACGTCCAATCGGGTCCGGCCTGTGTCACACACCCTCTCTGTGTACATTCTGTGTGCCAGTGGATACATCGTTTAGCCAGTTACACGCTGATTTGCGTACGCTGTTCTGACCACCTGGATTATACTTTTGGCTTTGGCCATGTACGGTCAATAACACTTTTTTGCAGCAGCAGCGTATCCCAACTTGTGTGTTATTCCCAAAACAGACAACTCCCTGAAGTTCATTAAATGTCACCAGGGGCACTTTCCGTAAATTTTGCAGTAAATTCTAAGTGCTAGATTCCACAGCTCCCCATTTCAGAAAAGCCACTACGCTCCGACTATAAACAACGTATTTTTTTGTTTACACTCCTCTCAAGCCTGCCTCATGATCATGCGTGCGACTCTCCCCATCGGAGCCATTAAACAGCGGGGAGGCAGGAGATTAGTTGCTTTTATTGTGTCAACACAGAGACGAAAGACTTTAAAACGGAGCCAACACAGGAATAGCAAAGAACAACAACCAACAATCGCCAACAAACAAGTTTTTCCTGAGCAAGTTCATCCCTTGCACTTGGGTGTAACGTTCACTTAGACTTTTCCACTGAATATGCGATAGTCACCTTTTTTTTCATACAAAGTGAAGCTGGCATTCGCCCGCTTTTGCACACCGTGGGTGAATCGGTCAAAGGGAAGCAAGTGGCATTTCCTGTTGTGCCTCTGAAAGTTGAAAGCCCTGTGGAAACACGCAGGAAGTAGTTCAGAGATGAGCAAGTGATAGAGGGGAAAAAAAAAGTGTAAATAATGCATTAGGGACAAGAGCGAGGGCGAGATGCGCCCCGCGAAGCCACGTGAGGCGGAGGAACGAGGTCACCCACCTGCAGGTGAAGTTCTTCTTGACCTTCTTGCATTTGCGGGCGCAGTGTTCCTGCGATCGGCCGTTTCGTACCAGAGGCGGCTGAGGACAGTCTGTGCAAACCAGCATGTGGTTCTCTGTCTTCTCATACTTCTGCAAAGACTGGTGAGTCCTTCCGGAGCAACCTGCAAGAACACGCCGCCGCAATGTGAGAACGTCTTGCATGCAAGACCGAACGTTTCCGGCACAAGGATCATTGTTTCTTTTTTATGGCATCTGAGAGAGTCGGTGTCGGTTTCCTGGCTCCCATCCGATCGACAATGGCGGCGCTGCGTTTTTTTTACAACATCTAAAAAGGCAAAAAGATCTGGATACTCGCATCACCCCAAATCAGCTGTCCATGTTAATTACACCCAAATCTAAAGGGCAACTTCACAACTTGTAATGTGTATGTCCCATCAGTGCTGACGGTAACTGTGTGTGCCACATTGACTGAGAAATGGTAGAAAAGTCTGCTGCTCCTCTGACACCAGTGACGTCACCGGTGTTAAGGAAGAACTATGGGTTCCTTCTGCTTGGATTTCCAGTCTTCACCCCTGTGTGGCAGGGAGATGGGGTGGGGGGGGGCTGGAGGACCGAGGTGGTGGTCCTGCTCGTAACCCACAGCTGCACCGAGGCTGGTCGTTCTGTCACCCGCCTACATCATGGGGAGGGTTTGCGGGCCTGGTGTCAAGACGCTCGCGCGCATTGCATCCTGGTACAGGTGGGCGCTTCCTGCGCGCCGCCGCAGCATCATCATCATCAACCCCGAGCAGACGTACTGTATTTGCACACGAACGGTGGGGTGACTTTTCCCTTTTAATGGATATTGTCGGCAAAAATAATTGCAACCTTCAAAACTGCAATCGCGAAAAACCGTGATTATGTTGTCCATCAAGGCTTGCTAGCCGTCACCACCACAGCCCATCCACGCATGCTGCATAAATGACATGAGCTATATTCATCTGCCTGATTGCTCGCTATTCTTTTTAACGCTAAACACCGCTTCCCACTGCGAGCAGCTCAAAAGGCACGTGATTGAGGACGCTTTTTTTCATTGGCGATCGGGAGCTCGCACCCTCAAGTCTCACCGCTGCTTCCAAAGAACTGGAGGCTGGGTGCTGTTGCTGGTTTGAGGGCTTTTCCCATCTCCTTCCACAAGTGTCTTATTAGAGGCCGCAGGTCCCGGCGGCGGTCAGACTTTTTTTTTTTAACAGCGGCGCAATTTCACACTGCCGTCGTCTCACCCTCCACTGACAACGCAGCAGGAATTATTCCACAGATCTGTTGATAATTTTTTTTGCCATTTAATTATCACATTTGTCTTATGTTACACCCCTGCGCAATGACACTTCATAATCGTACCGTTTTTTCCGCCCCGTATTTGTGTAATTAGAAGGCTACTATGCTCCCAGCTATGACAGACGCGCTGATGATGGCTTGTAGTGAGTAGAAGACGCATTCTCCGTTTTATTCCTTATCTATGACTATATTGAACTGATATTTCGTCTCACTCCTGTCAACTGAATACTGCTGCTGCTACACGAACACTGAATACGCAAAGCGCATGAGTGAACTATGAACGTTACGCTGCTGCTGTAAAAAAAAAAAAAAAAAAAAAAGTGACTCCGCGGTCAGATGGCGCTTCCAGCCTGTTTGAGACTTATGAATGATGACGCGCGCAGCAGTTTTGTCGATCAAGCCTCCGCCACCTGGGATCGTGTGGATAAATCGCGGACGGGAAGGTGAGCACCCACCCTGCCAATCATTTCTGTGAGCTCTGTTCTTTATTTTACCTCCCAACCTTGGCGGTGAATCGTGGCTGTCGCCAGGATCGCCACGTTTTTGTCACTTGCATCAAGAGGAGACACTTTTTGGGGAACATCTCACTCGCTCAACAACAACAACATCCTTCATCGCCCGACTCCGTATCCGAGCGAGCGCGGTCGCGTTCTCAGGCGACCACGGTTGTCTTCTCCGAAGTCCTCGTGAATCCTCACTCGTGCGTTCCTTTGTCAACCTTGTGACCTTTTCGAAAGTCGGGGCTCAGGACAAAACGCAGA
The DNA here is from genome assembly GCA_901007715.1 of Dactylopterus volitans. Classification (NCBI taxonomy): domain Eukaryota; kingdom Metazoa; phylum Chordata; class Actinopteri; order Syngnathiformes; family Dactylopteridae; genus Dactylopterus; species Dactylopterus volitans. The sequence continues at coordinate 58,358 of CAAKHG010020548.1, forward strand.
GGGAATGATAGATTGATGAGAATGTGTTCTGGAGTTTCCCTCGAGAAGGAAGCACGAAGGCCCACTGCAAGGTCTTGGCAACGGCGGACGCGAGGCAAAAGGTGAAACCGCGCCACAGTGAAGCTGGGTGGCCGGCGGTTAATGAAAGCATCTGTCAACTGCAATAAGCTCCAAGTCTTCTGTTTGCTCGCATCCACCCTGATAAATCTTTCTGGAGCATCATTGAGCAAGACTCGAAGACTTGAAGCCCCCCAACCCCACACACACGTACACACACACGCACACACTCCCCTCTCTGTGGCGCTGGAGCACCCCTCTTGAGATCATGCTTCAGCTATGCACGTTTATGCGCATAGAAGGAAAAAAAAAAAGGCCAGTAGAATGAAGTGTGTCCAGGATCAACATCCACAGCTTCAAATGCCCCCCAGCCTCTGCTGCTGCACACCAGCGACATCCAAAAGAACAGAACGATGCTCGTCCAGTTTGACTTTTTACTACATTCACTCGCCAAAGTTTTTTTTTTTTCCCCCTGCAGATTTATACTACTGCAGAAAAATCAAATTCTTATGCGCGACTCCGACTGAAACCCTCCGATAATTGGTCTCTCACGCAGTCACGAAAAGCCCTAACAGAGCCCTCGCTGTGACACGCCGCGCTGCTCCCTTTAATTTCGAGCGAACAACGGTGACTTATTTTACAGGGAGCAACAAAAAAAAAGCGAAGATGCAATTTTCTTGCAGGTTTATTGTGTTTTCTCCCGGCTTTTGGCTGCGCAGCGCCGGGAGTAATCGAAAACATGCAGGACAATATGTGAGGCAAAAGTGGGAATCCGCTGCCATCGCGAGAGGACACTTTGTGTTTCGCCGGTTTTATTTATAGGCCGTCGTCAAGACCCGTTCCTCGGGAGTTCAAAAGAGAATTCTGCTATAACAGAGATGTAGAATAATGTATACGGGGACCCGGCGGGTTCAAAAGAAGGACAAAACCATATTTTAAGCGCAAAAATCCTCTGTGATACAAACCATCCATTTGTACCTGCGCGCCCCTCGGCAGAGCAGTTCTTTACCGTGAGTGTCACTTTCTGAAGGCAACATCAGATGCATTACGTGCTTAGTTACAATAGTTTTCTGTTTATAATTAAGGGCAAGTGCGATATAAATCACACAGGAAAATCTCCCCGCTACCGAGTTACAGCAACATGCTCGTGTGCCAAGATCCGACACAAGTCGTGGTGTGTGTACTTAGGATAGTGTAAACTGTGGAGCGTTCAGAGGCTTCTCCGGGCTGAAAATGGTTTTTTTGGAGGAGGACGTGCTATTAATATTTGGGCCTCCACTGGACCACATCTGGCACTCATCACACTGTTGTTCCAGCCCTGATGTCTGGCCAGGCTGCTCAATTAGATTTCACTTAGTCTCTTCCTCTCCGTGCAGTCAGACTCCCGCTATCTCCAAATCCCAAACATTTGCCTGAGGTTGGAGATTACGGTGAAAAAAGGTGCTGGGGCGGGCGCGGAGGAGAGTGATGGGATTTAATGAGAGGAGGCAGCGGTAGCTCGGAGGAACAGGTCCGAGCGGCCCGCGCCGGCTTGAGGAAATGTGAAAGAGAGGGGCTGCCGCTGACCCTTCCCCTCACAGGTGCCCCCGGGCGACGCGCGCGAAGGCCGCACGGCCCCTCGCCGGAGGTCGCTGATAATCGCACATGTTTGAGCGGCGCGGGGGGAGAAGCGTTGCATTTCAGGAACAACAACGGCGGGTTCGAGGTGTGCCTCTGTCTGGGAAGTAAGCAGAGACATTACATCTGCTTCGGAGCGCAAAATGTGGAACTCGGGCTCAGCAGCCAGATGTTCGCCCCCGCCGCCGCCGCCTCCACCACCACCACCACCACCACCGCGCCTCCTCTCCGCCTCACACGCACACACCTCCACTCCATCTCTCTACAGGGACAAACAGCACGGACTGACTGCTTTCTTCAAACTCCAGCAGGGCCAGTCAGGGGTCAGTGCCCCCCCTCCTACCCCCCCACACACACCTCCACACCCCAACCCCCCGGAGGTGGCAGCCATATAGGATGCAGTGTTTCACATGCGTGTCAGTATCTGGAAGATAACCTTCAGAAATGAGGGAGAACTAAAGTTTTGTGTGTGTGTGTGTGTGTGTGTGTGCGTGCGTGCGCGCGCGCGCGCGCTCCGGGCTGCTGCAACATTACAACATCCACATTTACATTAGTCTCAGTAGCTGGCGCGAGTCCAGCAGATGCGGGAGCGTCTATTGCTGAAATGGCCGTGACATATATGAAACAAAAAAACAAAAAACAAAACAAAACAAAAAAAAAGAAAAAGTTTGAGTTTGATGACAAAGCCGCGACATCCGCAGACGCGCTTCGGACTCCGCGCAGCCTGGCGCGCGTCTGCGCCTTACGCAGACGCACCGGCAGCGCCGCGCCAAAGACTTTCACCTCAACCTGATTCCGTTCGTTTCTTTTTTTTCTTCTTTCCAATCCGTTTGGCCGGTGGAATTAAGCGGTGGACAGAAATTGATGGGCTCCCGGGATTAATGGCTGCTCAGTTATTTCATTTGTCAAAAAAAAAGGAGAGAGAGAGAGAGAGAGAGCGCTCCAATCTGCTTCCAATCGCGCGGTGAGCCAGTTCATTCAATAATAATAAATAATGGAGACTCGCCTGACAAAACCAGCACGCTTCCCCATACTTGTCCCATCATATTCATCAATTAACACGCGAACGCGAGACCAGCGCGCCTTCCTCCCCCCTCCTCCTCCTCCTCCTCCTTCCACTGCGCCTTACCTGTGTCCAGCACGGTGACCGCGACGCACAGCAGCGTTTGGTAAATCCACGCGCGCGTCCTCATGGCTGAGTGGCGGCAGGTAGGAAGAGTCCGACGGGTGCGAAGTTAATTGAGAGTCGGGAGGGTTTGATGGAGTCCAGAGCGGCTGGAGGGCGGCGGAGACTCCACACGCGTCCGCGGGCTGGTGCCAGTTTTCCTTCGAAGCGCACGTCCTCGGTTCAACCCCCTTTTGACTTGACTTTACTGCTCTTTTCTGTCAGCGTCTCTCCCTCTTCGCTTCCGTCAAGCCGGCCGCGGTGCGCAGCCACCACTTCCGCTTGGGGGGTTTTCAAAAGAAAATCCATATCCGGTTTGGGGGGGGCTCTGGATTCGTTGGAATCACTTTCAAAATCACTCAAAACAAGCAAAACATATTTCAGTCATGCAGTTAAAGCAAGGCTGCATTTGTTTGAAGAAAAAAACAGGAATGTTGATGTGTTTAATTGTTTTACATACGATTTAAAGTGTCTATACTCGTGGTGTGTTGATAGGTGTGAGCCATCTCTAGGTTGAGGGAAAATGTCTCCACTTGACCTTTTTTTTCTGCTCTTACCTTCATTAGATGGGCTGCTTCAATTGACCTTTTGACCCCTGGCCTCGCGCTAAAAGGCTGCAGAGCATCTGGGGCGAAATCAATGGGCTAACACCTCCGTAACATTTTTAATTGACCGTGTGATGGATTGTTGCAAAAACAAAAAGTAATTATGAGGACAGAAGATGGGTTTTCTAACTTTTGCTCTTATTTTCTAGTGACAAAGCCCTCAACTTTATTATTGATGGTTCACATTTATATACTTAATTGCTTCTTAGACAGTGAAACAAGCTTTTACTCCAGCCAGATATATTTCTCACAATTTAGAAGCTGTAAATGTGTTTTAAAAACTGCCTATTAGCTGATTTATGGGGCACCTACCACATATTTAATACAACTATCAATCATATGAATTCTTATAAACTGCGTATAAAGGACGTCTCACCACAAAAGTGACACTTCGCATGATTCCAGCGCAGATGACGCAGCTCCAGAGAGCATGATAGTGCTGCACCTCGGCGACATGAAAATGATTAAGGGCCAATTAATAGAGTGTATTTTCAAAAAGCAGATGGGATTCTTGGAATGGCGCGCCAAAGACCACGTAGCACAAAGACGAGCTGTAATCTTTCACAACATGTTGCAAAATGTCTGCGGCACTGAAACCGGACCCAAAAAGCTGAATCACTGACACCCCGAGTCTCCGTGCAATCAGTCAAGCATGATTATTAATCAATACAAACCTGAACAATACAGAAATATTTGAACTTAGTGACGCGCGGATATGTCACATAATGAGCCACCATCCTTTTTGTTCCCCTCTTAATCGACAAAAAACACGGGTGGTCATCAAAGTCAGCCGGTTAAAAAGCTGGAAATTATCTACAATGAGTAATTGTCCCACGGTCAAAACACTCCACCGACTACAAAAGAACATTCATCCATCACATATTCCATTGCCGTACTTGAGATTGAACTATAAAGAACCCTAATGTTTGTATTATATAAGGATTATACTGGAAAAAAAGCTCCATTAAGTGCATCATATATCTGCATTATAGGGATATTAGAGCGATCAGGAGTTTAAATGTGCCATAAAAGGTACAGAAAAAAAAAGAAGTCACTATAAAGTCTATATTGAGCGCCGCAGACTCAGTATAAATCCCACAGGGACATTATGGGACATGAAGTGTGTGTGTTTAGGTGGGGCAGCTGGAAGTGATCCTACTTAGGTACCAGCGTACAGGACTTTTGTTGGGCCCTAACCCTTATTTGACAGGAAATCCACACTTCAGCCGTTAATGGGCGGCGGACTTAAAGCCCTCCAGAGAGAGCAGCAGGGGGATGAAATGGTTTGAGGTAAATGCCAGACGCCCGGTCCTCCCTCATTAAGACGTGTGCAGGTCATTTCATTTTTCTTTGGTCCCTTTTCCTCCCTTTGGTCTGCGCTCGTCTGCGTGTGTGTGTGTGTGTGTGTATGCGCGTGTGTGCAGAAAAGTACCAGCAGGTGTAGAGGTGTGTGTGCGTGCTCGAGCACAGAGGTGCACCTCGCACACACACACGCGCGTGTGCGCACACACGCACGTATCACATTGTCAGTCAGTGTAAAGAAGAAAATCCAGACTCCGTTGTCCGTTGGCAGCGTTCGGGAGAGGCGAGCGGCCCCGGGCTCCGTCAGGTAAAAACAGGACGGGGGCCGACGGCCAATCACGCGGCCCGGGAGAAGATGCTGGAAGTGGGAGTGCTCTTTCACAGCCGACCAAAGCGAAGGGAGTATTAACTTCCATGAATTCTTTCTGCGCTCGCAGCCCCCGCCGGGCATGTCCTTGAGGATTCCAGAGTGTCAGTCATTCCGCGAGCGCAGTTAATCAGAGCGTGGATTGGTAGTTGGACGGCGTTCAAGACCGATAAAGCTTTATTTAAACACTGGCTCGCGTTTAATCAATGTAATTGACTGATTTTTTTGTGTTGCGACTGCCAATAATAATAGGCTTGGGCTATAATCAAAAGCAGTTTAGGGGAAGTCACTCCAAGATGATTTCAGCAGTCTTTTGTCATCGCGATGATCCCAAGAGACGACTTTTATGTCCAAATCCTGGCCTTGTTTCTGATAGTTAATCCTGCGGAGTGTGAGAGAGACGCAGAGAGACACTCGGGATGCGATTGATTTTGGAGTGAAATGTGGCCACTGTAATATTCTTTCTGTGGGAGAGACTTTGGGTGCACTTCTTTACACTAACTGTATTCTTTTAAGACATCTCAGTCCAAAAACTATGCAGACTTTGAAAAATGCTGAACAAAGCATTCAAACGGAAACCAAAACCTCCCTTTTGCATCTGACACAGCGAATTTAAAGCGACAGTGCACCACATTTCAGGTGTACGCCCAATCACCGCTGATGTAGGCAGTTCAATCAGTCACTCGACTACCCTTCAGTTGTATATTGGCTGATCAAGCTAAGTTCTCGCGCTCCAGTCCCGCTGTGGAGATGTTCAGGCAGTGCCTACATTTACCAGGATGCAATGCGTTCGGGCACGATGCCAAAATTCCTTAAATGCCCCAAATACTTCCCAATCCTGCTCGGCTTGTGGAGATCTCGAGTGTGGGCTCTGAGCAGCGGCACGGCACCTGGCCAACCAGATGCAGAGACTCAAGCTCCAAGCTGAACTAGCCCGTCGTTCCGCCCGAACACCAGCGATGTCACTGGTGTCAGAGGAGAATCTGCAACCATTGCTCACTCACCGGGGCACCTCATGTGCCGGTGGACCACGTTTACGATCAACACAAACTGCCGACAAAACCAACAAAACTTTTTTTTTTGCCAAAAAAAGTTCCATCGGTTTAACGTAACAGGCCTGAAAACAGTCATCTTCTATGTTCACCCCTCGCAATTACAGCTGAGTGTCATTAGCTTTTTTTTCCAATTAAGCCCCACCCACCTCAAACATACTGAAACAAAATGTGAAATGCGGACAAATTGAATACTAATTGAATTGTAAAAAATATCATGTTCAGGGAAGAAGAAGCTCACCAGGCTTTATTTTGTCTCAATGTATTTGGCAGTATTTTGTGCTACTTGCAGTACTCGATCATAATTTTGTGTTCTTTCTCTACAAACGCACCTAGACGCACACCTACCGTGCGTCATGGGGGGGGCGGAAGGTGGGGGTAGCCATGGCGATGGCTCGCTCCATAGGTGCTACATGCCGATCGGGGCGCATATGTGATTCTGCGGCTGAACTCGCTTTCGCACGCGAGCTCTGGCGCGCTTGCAGCTGGCAGCTCAGAGTCTTCGGTTGCCAATGTCGAGTCAAACGCGGTTGTCGGAGTCAACGCCGCGCGTCTCAAACAGACGCCCCGCTGAAGCCGCACCGCGTCCTTGCCCCGGTCTCCTCCGTGCATACGCGGATCTTGCACATACATACTTTTGAATATTTTTCAAAGTCATTTGGACCATTCTCAACCCCAGCGAGCCCACATTTCCATCCGTTCCTGTGCGGGGTTTTTTTGCTTACTTTACCTGGAATCACCTGATCTGTGAACTTAAAAGTGTCCGTGGGGATTATCATCAGCAACACTGACCGTCCTACAACGCGGATTATATTCCCTTTCACTCTAATTATTTTACAGCGCAGCTGCCCGACAAATACTCCCCCTATCCGACCTCCTTCCATTCCGGCACATGAAGGAGGCTAATCACCGGTGTGATCTCCCCCTTTTCACCTCTGACCCCCCCAACACTAGAATAACAATCTCCATACCTGCCCCCCAACCCCTCGACGCTTTCCCCCCAATTAGGAGGGTGCTTTTCCCCTTGCAGATGACAGATGAGGGGTCAGAGGGTTGTCAGACCCCCTTGCTAGTTTCTCCTGTGCCCACCGAGGGATGAAACAGGAGGACGTTCTTGCCTTGGGGAGTGACACGGGAAAAAGCTTGAGAGATGGAAGTCGCATTGACATAGATAAACGAGCGTCTGGTGCAGATCTGGGCAGAGCCGGCCGGCAGCAGATGGAAATTTTGTTAACCTGTCGGTCGGAGTCGAGAGGCTCGGATTGGAATTGGCAACAACCTGCAAAGAAGTGGAAGGCTGCACCTGAGAGGCACCGAGAGTTCGACGTGGAATCAAGAGAGCTGAGACAAAGAGGCATTGAGGAGGATTGAATGACTGAAGGGAAAACAACCGACATGGAGAACAGGGGAGGGGGAAAAAAGAAAAAATGGCGAGGAGAGATAAGGCGGCGATCGCTATGCCGAAACGCTGCAGCGAGCCATTTTCCTCCGCTGCAATAAAAGCAGAGCTGCACTCCAATGAATCAAGGCGTTGGGGGCTTTCCTCTCTCTGTTGTGTGTTATGTCCACTGCTAATGGCCAGCAGATGTGGAGGTATTTCACAAGTGTGGCTTTGGAAAACATTCCCGCACATAAATCCAATTAGGTCGGACTCTGCACATGAGCTAGCTCGCCAGCAGGCGAGCGCGCTCACGACCGCCCAAGTGCTCCACGGACACAGTTGACTTAAATAATTAGATTTCTGACAGCAGGTAGAAGAAGGTGTAGACTTAGCAGTGGTTAGAGACCTTCTAAGCTTAAGTAAACCCACGTTCTAATTTAGGATTTGGGCTGTTTGGGTTTGTCTGGTTTATGGTGGGTGATAATCTTTAACAGCTCAGTATTTACCATCCCGGCTTTCTTTATTCAGGTGGTCCGAACAACACGATCTAGCCAAACTACGGAGAGGAAATCCATGAGAAACTCTTGCAGCTTGTGCCGTAGCAACAGGGTTTCATAAGCGGAATTGGACCATTGGACGAAATGTGGAGCCAAAGTTGTATCATCGTTGGAAAACTTCCACCTCTCCAGATCACCTGCAGCGGGATCAAATAATGCGAAAAAAAAAAAAAAAAAGAATAAGCATGCATGACTTTTGTGCCAAGCTATTATGGCTCAAGGCAGCGAAACACAATCACATTTCCCACGGGAGTAAAAAAAAAAAACATCCCTCCCATCGACGGTTATTTGATCCTGATAGTGAACGTCCTGTTTGGATAAGAGACTGGTAGCCAGATGACCCCTGGCTTTTATCTGTGATTTCAATAAAGATTTCATTGGATCGGGTGAGGTAAATGGCTCTTAAGCTATCAGCAATCAGCACATTACTCAAATGGTGCAAATAATCAATGTCGCATGTTTGTTATTAGGGTCCTTAAACGCAAGAGTAAGCCTGCAATTGAGATGGATTCGGTGAGTCCTGGCAAGCGTGCGGACGCTCCTCACATGGGACGGACACCATTTGAGGCAGATACAAGTCAGACATTGCGCATTGTGTAATGTGTCTCGTTGTATTTTTCTTCGCTATGATTGCACAATCACGGATGGAGATGGTGAATGGTCTGAAATTACATGTTACAGTTCCAGTGCTTATAACTGCGTCCTCAGGCGGCTTGGAAATGAACCACTTCCTAGTTAGAGACCAATCGCAGGATGACCACAAATAAGCAACACACGCGGCCAATGGAAACACAGAGAACGCAGGCAAGGGACAAACGGCTTCATCAGCCACGTGAATCAACACGGGGGCCAAAGGAAGCTCAGGCGGTCCAGATTTCAACTAATTTATGTCAGTTATGGTTTGAAAGTTATACTAATGATATTAAGTGGCTATCTACTTATCATCACGCCTGCTGCACAAACACCGACCTGCACGACAAGCGGGGGAAAAAAACAACAACCTCGGAGTATTGCTGTGTTTCTCACAGAAGGCTGCCATGGCGACTGGTGTCAAACCTGCAATCCTCCCCGGAGCTTTGCAAGTGAGCACAATTTCCAAGCGTGATCCTCTTTGTTTGACAGGCGTTTCGCAGAAGGTCAGAACTCTCTCACTTCCCCGTTGCTCAAGAAGACGCCTCGGGCCGGAATCCAGCTCCTAAATTAAACGGAGGACAAAACCCATCATGCAATCGCAATGTCCTTCCCACTCCAAGAGCCTCGAATGTTATGAGGTGAAGTAATCACATAAATTCATCTTTAATTTGGTGCGCGGGACCGTTTCTGATCATCCCAGCGCTGGACTGAAAAAGCTCGAACAACCTGACAAGAAGAACAATGAAAAATTAGACGGAAATTCGGCTTTGGCATCGCGTCATAGTCGTCTAACGGGACTGGCTGACATGGCTAACAGTAATCCGAGAATTCTGAATGTGAAATCCAGTTGTTATGTAAGCGCGGCGTAGGCCGGGGGACATTGGAAAAAAAATAGATTGTTTACAAATGTGACATAGTTTGGGTGTGTGTGTGTGTGCGGGGGGGGGGTGTGTGACCTGGTGCCTAACTTCAGCTCAGCAATCGCAGCAGCGCTCTGACCCGCAGTCAGCACTCAGCGGCGGCTGCAGCCCCTCTCTATCTACATCGCGAGCTATTGTGTCTCGTGTAGCAGCTGCCGCGTGCTTGTCTGGCACCTCGTTCCCCGCTAACCGGCTCCATGTGTGCGCGCGCCAGGCGACACGTCCAGATACGCGGCTCCGCGCACACAAACACGCTGGGCCGCGGCGGCTTGAGGCGGCGGATGGCGTGGTGCGGTGGATGGCGTGGTGCGGCGAGGGGGGGGGCGCGAACGCACACCGCGCCACACGCCGCAGACGGGCGCACGCGCACGCACTCGCACACCCTCTAATCCCCCCGGCTTTAGTGGCGCAGCGGGAGTGTGGTGGTCTTGCGCGGCTTTATTAACTGGGGTGGGGCACGCAGAGGTGAGATGGTAGAGCGAGGAGCGGGAGGGGAGCGGCGGGGGGGTGGGGGGAGGAGGGGAGGGAGGACAGGGGAGTCCCACCAGGTGCTAATAGATTTCCTGCAGCTTTGAAACGTTTGCTTGCGCCGGTCCCTCGCAATGGAGTCGGGTTTCATCTGTGGCAAATTACCCGGACCAAGGTTTGACCTCTCCCCAGCACACACCCCAGACACACGCCCGCGACACACATTCCGAAACACACTCAACAAGTGGGACAGATGCACGCACGCACGCACGCACGCACGCACGCACACACACACACACAGGCAGACGCCTAAGTAGCGCCGTCCATCCTGAGTGTTCAAATGAGTTTGCAGATATATATCCATATTGCTCAATCGTTGTCTGGGAAAGGTTA
>CAAKHG010020553.1:0-16956 GCA_901007715.1 Dactylopterus volitans
CCACGCTGGTTGTCCCAGTGTCCGCCGCTTTTGTCAAGCAAAACGCCGCAGGCCAGGCAGGGGTTTGAGCATCAGCCTCGATGGCGATAGAAAGGGATTTACATTTGGAACTGAAACGCGCGGGGTTAATCTGCACAACAAAGCAATTGAGCTCTTCTTATGGAAGGAAAGGAGGCTGGACTTTGTGCACAGGTAATCAAGAGTTTTGATGATTTAAATGCACTTTCTTGTGTTTTTATAAATGTCCTTTTATCAGGTTATTGTTGATGCTTTTTTGACGCGTGTCGCACCTGTGGCTGCAATGGAATAGGACTCGTTGAATGTGGGTTTATTGCTTTAATAATGGCATTAATTCCGGCCACATGAGTCATCTTTGATGCAGTGACGCGTTACACTGCATTTTTGGGTAATATTGATGGTTTCAAACTAAGAGGTGGATTAATTCAGGCAGAACACCAAAGAAGGCCAAGGTGTGAAATGGGGTACATTTATCTACGAATAGAAAATAAGCCCTAGAGGGGGTTCTGGCCTCTCCGGTGTCCGTTGGGGCTACTGCTGGGGGTCGGAGCAGGTCTTGGGTGCGAGGGAGTTTTTTGAAGGGGGGTTGAATGGGCTGTGGCTGGGTAAGGGGACCATTGTCTCCTCTAAACTGGTCCCTGGCTTCGGGGGCATCCACCATAGCCCCCTGCACTGAACCTCGGCACAGCCTCTTGCGGTGGCTTTCGTAGGGGGCTCCGGTCTTCCTTGTGTGGTGGATCCCTTGCCCGGATCTGGGTGGGTCTTGGAGGCATGGAGTTTCCTGAAGCTCTCCTTAAGCTCTCCTTATTCTTGGGGGAGAAGGCTCCTGTAGGGAGCGTGGGTCTGCCCTCTTCCCTTCTACTCTAGGCGTTGGCGCATGCATGACCTCAGGCCCTACCCGCCCTGTGGGACCAAGGATGCTCTGGTTGCTTGGGTTTCAGCCTTGCTGTCACTAGGGGGCGGTGCGGCATGGTAGCGGCCTCTCCAAGTCTCTCCCAATGACAAACTTTCACAGCTGACACACATTCCCTCACTCAACCACACAAGCAAATTAAAACTCTGATGTTAGGATCATAACAATGTCGTTATACGTTTTTCCCGTTTTTGTGACTGTTGCTGTTATTGCCCCCCTGGTGCCATCCCACCCGGTCTCCTCGCCTTAACTTGATGACAAATAAAATGCAGATTATGCAAGAGGAAGAGTACATTAGACTCCATAAATCCGCTGAGCTCAAACTTTTTAGAGGAAAAATATTGTCATAAGAAGTAATGACTAGATGTAGATCTCTTGTGAAAACTATATGAAGGTATCTTATACACCCGTTGGAACATAATGCAACAGCCTTACAATAAATTCTTTTTTATTTTGAATTTTCATTGAATCTGTTGTGGAGAGGTGTTGACATGTATTCATGATTGTTATTGGGACTGTCGTGTGATGCTGTGTTATACTGAGAGGTGTCCCTAACATTTTAGTCATCCCACTCATGTACATTAGACATTAAATAAGTTGTTTATTGAACATCCCAGCATGTTGAATAACATTATTATTTGCAGAATGGTTGGCATGTTTATTTCCAAGCAAAAATACCAATAAACTGCAAAGCTGTATCTGGTAGAACAGAACAAATATCTATGTCTAGATTATTACAGTCATTTTTATTACAGACATAAATTGCATGATGTAGTTTCTACAAATTATGAAAAGTGAGACATGGCAAGAAATGCAATTTACACAAATACAAGATTATTCATACAAATGATATCCTAAGTCTATTGCATTGACAGTTTGCAGTTGCTGAAGGATCTTTATGCTTGTGGGCGACGAAAAAGCTGGCAGGACTTCAACTTGCTAGTCACTGAAATAAAAAAAAAACCAGACAAATAATTATTATCATTGCATTTTGAATTTTAAATTCAGATATTTAGATACTCTAAAACATTTTTATGACATGGCTAATTGACATCTATCAACCATGTGCTGTATTCATACTGGAGAACAAATTTATAGACACACAAATGTAGCTTTGTGTGGCTTTTTGACACCAAAGAATTATAAACAGACACAAGCTTATAAACTGCACTTTTTATGCTAAAACTTCAATTATTTCATTCAAACACTGTCTGTTTTGGTTCCTTTTGTGGGTTTCTGAGGTAGATGATGTTACTCACCACTCGGGGAAATCAGGAGCCTTCCACTTGCCAATGTTCAGAGATCCAAGTCTCAGCCCATGAAAGGAGACCAGCAGGCGCTCTCTCAGGGCTTTTAGCGATGAGTCAACCGGCTTGAGTGGCCCGCAAGCTCCGCACACCGAATTGGCCACGTAGTCACTGACACTCAGGGTGAGTTCATTGGTGGAGCTGAAGGACAGCTGAAGACTGAAAGCGCCCTTAATGCTTACCGTCTTGTCGAATACTTGCACTGTTACATTGTCGTGGGAGAAAGTGGTCTTAGTCATCTGCCTTCCATTTATCTGTTAAAAAAGAAAAGGGAACTCTTTGATAATGCTCCCGACGGTGGTTTGCAAAGGTTTGGGGGGTTTAAGATGAACTGTGTGCTTACTAAATAAACATCGTATTCAGACACTCACCCATATGTCATGTTTGCTGTTGATCGTGATCGTCACTTCTTCGAAGAAGACGTGGACGGACAGAAGCGTGATGACGCCGGGGCTGCACGTGTCCAAATTCGCCACCACCCTGTACCAGTCTGCTGTTTCGGACTGGTCACAGTTTTGGATAATCTCATAGGGTCCTGGCGCTGTGATCGCCCCGGTGTCGCCATTGAAAGCGGTGAGGGTCCCGTTGCTCTCCAGTGAGCACTGCTGAAGGTAGCAGCCCATCACGCCATTCTTGACCAGGCAAATCTCGTTGGGGTCGCATGTCATGGCCTCAGACAGGAGGACTCCAGAGGCTTGGCAGGTGAGAATCTTGTGGCAGTCGTCAGTTATGACGGACTCTCCCACCTGCAAATGACGCAAAGCACATTCGTGGCTTCATGCTTCATGCGAGTGCACGGGTGGGAATAGGTGAAATCGCGAACAGCCGGTGAACTGTAGATATTTAGATTTTAGAAATCAGGTATCAGTCTTTGCGCTGTCTAAGAAACATGTCTGTTTCTGGTGCAACATTGGTCCTCTGACACTTTTATGGCAATTTTATGAGGAAGAACAAAGTAAATAGTTGCAACAAATGCACTAGCTAGCTACCTAGCTAGCTAGTGATGCTATTTGTCTGTGCAGAATTATGCAAAAAGTACCTGGTCAATTGTCAAGAAACTTGGTGGAGGAGTGGAACCTTGGCTAAGGAACAACCGATTATATTTTTAAGACTAATGCAGACAGTTTTTTTGGGGGGTGGAGGGTTGTTGAAAATATTACATATTGGTTGGGCAAAATATTGTCTATATGTCAATATCTATAGCTTGTAGAGCTCTTGGGCTCTGGCAGTATTGATAATGATCATATTGATAGATTATTGATTATTGATTGATCATTCGTGACCTTTTGCAGAGAACTGCAGTTGTGGACGACTGACCCCTTTTAAATTTGTCGTTTGTCCCACTGTCAAGTCAACACTGTCTGTAACCAGCTTTAAATGAATTGAGTTCCAACTGCCAATTCTCCTCTAAATTTCACAAAAAAAAAATGTTTCAAATGTTCCCGCAACATTGCCATGAGCACCATCAATAGATTTTACTGTGAGTTTAAAGTTCTGCGCCTGCTGTGAAAGTCCACTTCGGCTACAAGTACACTACATTCCTTACCAGAACCATTCATCAGTGGACTGAATGAGGTCTGGTTTTTAATCATGACTCGAGCGCTCGCGCTTGGCTTTATCACATCAACCTGTGACACATTAACATGGTCTATTCACCTTGTAGGTTTGGCCTTCAAAGTAGCAGCTACACTGATCCGAAGGCACGCAGCCAGTTCCATTGTTGTAGAAGCCTTTATCGCAGGCGCAGCCCTCGACACAGGTCGCGCTGCATGTGAGGGTGTCGAGAAGGCCGGGACACGGAGAGCCGCAGGACCGCACACAGATGTCATAGTGGCTGTTGGCGGCGCACGTAAAGGCTGTGCAAACATTGGGGGGAAGGTGTCAGCTGTTATTTTGCTTCTTTTCTTGTGGTGCAATGTTGAAAAGTCACGGAATCAGAGACGATATCAATTGTGTGCGACGAGGAACGAAAAACGTGCAGACTCACGGCAGAACGACGGACTTCTCCAGCCCTTGACCACGGCACCAAACGCCTGGCAGTCCAGCATGTAGGCAGCTACGCTCTGGCACACCGTGTCCTGGTCGCCTTTGGCCATGCAAGCGTCATAGACACAGTCCCTGAGGTAGGAGGCGGGGTCAATGATGGCATGGCAAGCGGCAAAGGGACCCTCGGGGTTTGCGATAATTGCACATTGCGCCTCGAGCGCCGCCTTGTCTTTCATGTCGCAAACGGGGCAGAGCTCGCCGCTGCAGCCGTTTTCGCAGACCACGCCGGGCACGGGCACCTTCCACGCCGCTCCAAAGTCCTTGACATCCTTGGTCACGCCTCCACTTGGAAGCTGGAACTCATCTGCGTTGTCGCCGTTGAAGTTGCCACACAGGCCGCACGTTTTGCCCCTGTAGTTGCCGGGGACGGTGACGGTGACGTGGTAGACCAGATCATAAGTGACCCTCAGGCCAAAGTCGGTCGTAATGACATCGTTGAACCCCTCCTGGAAAATCTTCACTTTACCGTTGAGGAGGCTCTGCGGCAGGTGGCGTAGAGCCCCGTTCACCTGCACGGAATGTCACATTTGTTTTTTTGATTATCCCTCATTCTTAATCTCACATTGGAATAATCGCAATCTCTGTGCAAGCTTTCAACATACCCAAACCATCTTGGCTTCGTTCCTGCGCAGGATCACGAGGGTTCCGTACACCTCGACCGCGACGAGTTTGGTGACCGAGACCTTGGGGTTGAAGGACAAACCGTACCACTTCTCATTCTCCACCATGACGGAGAAGCCGGCGAGCCGAGTGCCGATAAGATGGCAGCTCTGGGCCGCAACGTAGGTGCAGGTGCCTTGGAAGTCATAGGACGTGTTGTCAAACGTGTGGTAATGAGGATCTCCAGAGATGGAGCAGAAGCCGCTTCCAAGAGGCTGACATGACCGCACGTTGTTCTTCACCTCGCACTTCTCATTCTGACCACAAGAGAAACTCTTACACTGCACCTAAAAACCAAAGACAAAACACTTTGTGTTGTTTTTTTTTATGGTTAAAGGTCAGTTCATACAAATAACACCAGTGGGATCCAACCATGCAGGTAGTTTGGGGTGTTTGTAGGTTTCTGCCTCCATCTTGAATTTATGTGGCGCTGCTCCAAGCATTAAAAAAGACAACAACACGACACACCCACTCTCTGTAAACACTCCAGATTGGAACTATTCTTTTTAATAAAGCTCGGCAATAAGCTACTTGTATTAATTGCTTTTGAACATATCTGACACGGAGATGTTTGATGTGCATGATGGACGACTTGCATTTATCAGGACGTTGTTCCTGGAAAGATTTTTTTCAAAAAAACAAAAACAAACTGTTTCTGCAACGCCTTGAGCGTCATAAACAATCGTCAGCACCTGTCATATCGGGTTGGAAGTTTTAAACCGCAACACCTGACACTGAAACTATCCCCGATGACACAACGGGAAGCCATGTTTTTTTGCAACTTCCGTGAAACGTTCGGCGACGAAATACCCTTTTTAGATCAACAACTATGATGCAACATTCTGCCAAGTGGAGCATTTAGGACTGAATTATGAGCTCTGTCATTGGACAGGTAGAAAAACAGATCCTATCCTTTGCGGCCTCTTACCGAGCCATTGCAGACGCATTCCTTCTGGCAGAGGGCATCGGGGAAGAAGACCTGTGCATGATGGTAGTATTTGCCCTCATACATGCACCCACACTGGTTGTCAGGAACACACTGGTCACCACTCCGGAGGAAACCCTGCTTGCAGACGCAGGCCTCCATGCACTGATCTCCACAGCCGGATAATGCCGGGTCAGTCTGGCATGATTTGAGACAGCCGCTGCTGCAGAGCTCGTAATTGCTGTTTGTCGGACACTGTGCATCTACAGTAGGACCAAAAAGAAAGGGTTGTTGGAGTTATTGTGCAGTACAATGTGCATATAAAATATCACCAGGTTTGACTCAAGGACAAGATCTTTACCGCAGAACTGAGCCGACCTCCAGGGGTACACCTTGGCACCTTTCAGCTGGCAGGCGGCCGTGTAGGCCGTCAGAGTCTTACACTGCATGTTCTTAGCGCCCTGGTAGAGGCAGAGGTCGAACAAGCAGTCGTTGAGGAAACCCGCCGGGTCGACCTTGGCGTGGCAGTCGCGGAAGGGGCCCGCGGGGTCGCTGATGATCCCACAGTAGCTGCTGGTGTTGTACAGGGCTCTCTGAGCGGTGTCGCAGCCGGGGCAGGGGCCGCTGCAGCCGTCCACGCATCCAAGGACGGTGCCGACCTTCCAGCTCCGACCGAACTCCTCGGAATTGGAGGCCTCCGTCCCATTTTTCATCCGCATGTCGTCTTTGGCGTTGAGGTTGTAGTTGCCGCAAAGACCTTCCATGGCGCCCTTGTACGAGCTGGGGACGATGACGAATGCCACACTGCTCCAGTCGTAGTACACCTTCACCCCAAAGTCGGTCTCGACGACACCAAACCTGCCGCTCATGTAAAGCTGCAGCTTATTGTTGTCCAGCGCCAACGGGAGGTTGGAGAGTTCATCATTGACCTTGAAAAACAATGACACATACATTCGTACATGAGGCGATGACGGCTCAATAGGGCTGGAAAGCTCATGCGCCCGTACTCTCAATCATTATCAATGATTAGCTATAATTTCCTGATCGTCTTTGTCCTAACATAAACAGAATGTTTACTGCCGCCAGGGAAACTATTTGGATCTGGATGCATTTTTATGGGTGTGGCTTGACCCAAGCAGCAACCAATTAAGTTTTGGGACATTATCTTACAGGAGTCTTCCAGGGCTACCACGATTAGTTGCCATTGACGATAACATTTAGGCTGCCATTGCATCTATATCAATAGCGACACAGTTGCTAGTCCATTATATTCTATGCTAAACATGCAGTGGTCATACTGTTATACCGGTGTATAATGTCGATGATATGAGAGGGACTGAGTTGTCCTGGCGCAGGATTGTGCCGTCTGATTAGATTCTCTACCTTGTCCAACAATCAGCGCCTTCCCTGATATCACCTTGGAAACTGTGTTTGACATATTTCATCGTATTCTGACTTTTTATAAGCCAAAACAACAAATTGACTCATCATTACGAGCAGCAGTGCAAGTTCAGTGAGAAAGTTAGTTACCAAAACTTCCCCGGGATTCTCCTTACTGATGACCAGGGTGTACCCGTACACTTTGACCTCTACCAGCTTGACCGCAGAGCCAATCTTCTTATCTTGGCCACTGTTCTCCAGCACAACACTGAAAGGCTCCAGGCTGGTGTCTTTGGAGGAGACCCCGGCCAGCTCATAGGCGCAGGTGCCCTGGAAGTTGTAGCGCAGCCCGTCGAAGGTGACGAAGTGGGGGTCACCGGACACCATGCACGTGGCGTAGTTCACCGCGTAGCAGCCTCTGATGCCGCCCACCACCTGGCACTGCTGCCCGGCGGGACAGCTGCTCTGTGCGAGGGTCAAGCTCCCGCCGGCGGCGCAGGTGTAGCGCTCTGTGCAGCCGTCGTCGCCCCAGAAGGAGGCGCCGGCCTGCACATAGCGGCCCTGGTACACGCAGCCGCACTGAGACTGGGGGACGCACGCGGTGCCGCTCAGCAGGAAGCCGACGTCGCAGGTAAACGTCTCCACGCAGGTGGCGCTGCAGCCGGGACTGATCGGGTTTGCACATGTTGCAGGGCAGCCACTCCCGCAGGGGTCATAATGGCCGTTTTCCGGGGCCTTGGGTGGAGCTGTTTGGACAGAGAGGAGACCGATGCTCTGGCTCGATTTCTTGTCGTCGTGTATACGAGCATGACACTTATAAACCATCAGATTACTCACCGCACTGAGTAGGTTTCCTCCAGTTGGGAACTTTGACCCCAGTCTTTTGGCAGATGTTGGCAAAGGCCTGAAGACCGTTGCAAAGGTACGCGTTCGCGGATTCTCCCTTGCAGAGGTCGAGCATGCAGTTGCTCTGGAAGATGTCGAGGTCCAGGTCGGGTTGACAGCCCAGGAGCTCCACAAAATTTTGCGGCATGGCCTTGCAGAAGATTTTGTTTTCCAATTTCTGGACCAAACCGAGAGGGCAGTTTTGACACTGGCCGCTGCAGCCGTCCTGGCAGTGGGCCTCGCCCGTGGGGACCCTCCAGCTGGCCCCCAGCGCCGCCACGCTGCCGGCCACCGACCCGCCGGGAGTCGTCAGGTCGTCGTCCTTTTTGTTGTTGAAGTTGCCACACATGCCGCACATGGCGCCAGCGAAACTGGCCGGCACTGTGACGGCGAGGTACTCCGACCAGTCGTACTGCAACGTCAGACCGAAATCGGTCTCCATGACGACATACAGACCTCTCAGGGACAGCTTCACCTTGCCATTGTCAAGGCTGACTGGGAGACTCCACTTTTGATAGTTCACCTGAGAATCAAGGTATCCACTGTTAGCTTCTTTTTATGCAAACATTATTCTGAAAGCATATTTAAACAAAAGGCCTGCTGTGGCTGTATACCCGTGTATTTTGATTAAAATATATATATATATATAAAGCCAAAATTTTAAAGCAGACAGCGAGATTTAGATTTTTCTGACTCACTCACCCGAACAACACCAAACTCGAGACGGACGAACTCGATATTGAATCCGTAGACACTGACAGCGACGGCGCCCAGCGTCGCCACCTGCATGCCGCGCGCCTTCATGCTCTGGCTCTGCACCTCGAAAGCCGGGTGGCTCCCGTCAACATGGCAGTTCTTGGCCAAGGTGTATGTGCAGTTGCCGGTGAAAGTGTAATGATTCTTGTCGAAGGAGTAGTAGAGATTTCCCAGAACCCAGCATGTCCCTGGTGCTGGGGCAAGGGAGGCCGGTCCCGCTGTGCAAAACCCTTTAAAAAAAAAAAGGAGGCGGACGTCTATTTGTGTACAACAAAAATTAATTCTGACACTTTATTTTTGCAGAGTTTTATTAGGTTCAGTGAATAAATAGAGTTTACTCTCACGTCATATAAGCTGCATCATCGAGTATTATTATGGGCATAGGTTTAATTGTTAATTAGTTTTCGATGTGATCTAATATAGATATGTAGAGTAGATGTACCCTGTTCACAAATATGTAGCTCTGTGGATTATATTATGATACGTGAAGTTTTATTTTATTATATACACCAATCATCCATAACAGCAAAACCTCTACACGTTTACCATGAAAAATAATAATACAGACCTGCTATTAATTCTTGCCTCAGGATTTGGTCACCCGGATGCACATGAGTGGAATGACCAAATTATTAGAGACACCTCTCAGTATAACCCAGTACAGATATGTCAACACCTCTCTCAAACAGGTTCAATAAAAATCCAATGTAAATTTCATTGTAGGGCTGCTGCGTTATATTCTATACTAAACATGCAGTGGTCATAATGTTATGGCTGATTGGTGTATATTGATACCCACACCTTAGCACTCCAACGTCTCTAAAAAAACGGAATCCAAACGGACTTTGACTTTTTTGTAACCCATTAACGACAATAGTAAGACTATAAACGCAGGGGTGAACACTAACGATTCTAAAGGCAGCTCTTGATTACTTACCACTCAGCAGAAGAGCGGAAAAGATTGCAACAAACAGCCCCATGTTTGTCAAAGGAGACCTAAAAGGAGGCGAGGACGAAAAACCACAGCCTGCTTGAGTCTTGTGTTTCAATCGAGACTTAGAAAATGCACATACAGATGAACTTATCTTATTGATAAAAGTGACAAATGCATATTTAAAAAAAAAAAAAACCAAAAAAACAAGGCAACTGAAAAGAAATTGTCCACAATCTCTAAATGATCTCAATTATATTAAGAAGGAAACAAACGTATGATAAGTATGAAATCTGTGCCTTTGGCAAGAATAAGTGAAATCAATGATTCTCACCTGGTCAGCGAGCATCCGGGGGTCCAGATGTCGGATGGAGGGATGCTTAAATCCTGTCCGCTCTCCACGAATGGGCCAATCAGCTTCGGCCTTGCAAACTTTTTTTCCCCCCCAGAAGTGAGCAAACGCATGGACACGTGACGCTTCCCGTGTCATGTGAACGGAATCGAATGAATTATTCATTTGTTTCGTCTTTATCGGTCCATAACCGGCACCGTGTCGGAAAAACAATGCATGTAAATTCATCCGGGCAAACAAAAGATGGCGGAGAGGTAAAACGTGAATTTATGGCGTTTAATAAGACAGCGGGGATTATAATATTTATCCATTCCTAATTACTCTCAGTCCTTAAGTGACCTTTGATAGCTGCGTTTTCACTTCTCAAGTGTTTACCCTGTAGCCATTTGGTCACCACCCAAAAGAACAATGGGTGGGTGTGAGCATGAGTCATTACATAATATTTCAAAACTACTTCAATACTATCAAGATCATTTTAGATGGATGGACCGGGTTTCATTCCTGCCAGCCAGAAACTAGCGGACCTTGTGACATGGCGGAGTTGTTGCTTGCATTGTGCCTCTGTTGTGCTTTGTGAAAGGCAGAGATAAAGATTTTTTTTTTTAAACTGATACGTTTATCTAATCTGCGGCGGCATAACGCATAATGAGCACGCTCGCCGGCCCTCCAGGTACCGCGCTTGTGCAGTCACATGTGCTCTGATGCAGCGGCTCTGCCCTCACAAACGTTACCATTTGATTGACGCCGTCAGAGACGTGGCATTGTTTGCCACCGAGGCCGCAGCGGCAACTTGAACCGGAACCGATGCACATTAATGCAACATTGGCATCTTGCGTGAAAGGTGAACGTGACGAATGCTTAAATCTGCGTCAGGGCGGGTCACCGACTTTCACCGCGGCTGTGTAGCGGCAGCACGGGCAGCCGCTGCAGAATTTAAGGGGGCAAAAAATACAAGTCATGAAAAAGTTTCGAGTTATGCAATTGACTTCTCGGTTAGGAAGAGAGGAACACTTCATTTCAAACGCGCAGATTGAGACAGCGCCGCTCTGCAATCATCGTTTTGCCGCGTCATCCCACAATCCTGTCAACTGTCTTCAGGCGCTCTGCTGCCTCCCAGCGTCCGCAGGCGTTCGCACTGCTGAAATCTGCCTCAGTGACACGCTGCGTACCGCACGCTATGTACGTTAAAACAACCAGGAACAGGAAGTTATGGAATGTGGTGGACACGTTTTTCGGATCTTACAAAGAACCTACACTGCGGTTATGGGTTTTTTTTGTTTTTCTAAATGGCAATAGATCAACTTTATCTAGCTTGAAGAGAAATTCACAATAGATAAAGGTTCTTGCCTATACTCTTTCTCTCTGAGTTTCCATGAAGCTTCGGGTTCATTTTCTGGCTGCTGGCCACGGGCAAGAGTAAGCTTCGTGTTGAGTTCGGGAACATGCAGTAAATGGAGCTGTCCTGCCTCCGGGCTGCTGCCAGATAGAATTCCACTGTTAAAAGCAGGAGTTACGGTGTCCGAATTCAATAGCCTTTCATGCAGCCATGAAGTTTGCTTTGCAACATTTACTGCATATTTAAGTTAAAGCAAAAACTTAACTGTGCACTTTTTACTTCATTCAATGCAACACTGTATTTTTGACCTTTCACGCAATAATCTGTGCATCTGAGAGAGGATTCCTACTGTTACTGAACTACTACCGTCATCAGAATCAGAAAGATTTGGTAAAAACATCACTTATTAACCTTCGTGATTTGACAAACAAAGATTTTGGAGTATAAACATTTTTATACATTTTTGCGTTTACATCAGTACAACTCTGTGGACAGGCAGCGCTGGCTAAGCCGAGGTCCTGTAGAAGGTGCTGAGGTTCAAAACTAACCCTCACTTTTTAGTGAGTTTAAACATCAGTATGTTCAGCATTTTTAGCAAATGCAAATTATTACTCTTCGACATTCTTGTGATTTTTTAAAATTCATTTTTAGAGATATCAAAATAAACCTAGATTCGACAAAGACGATAGATAGATAGATAGATAGATAGATAGATACATACATACATACATACATACATACATACATACATACATACATACATACATACAGACATACATACACACATACACACATACATACATACATACATACAGACATACATACACACATACACACATACATACAGACATACATACACACATACATCCTGCGGACTCGACCTGCTCAACCCTTCTCTGACTGTTCTATTGTTTACTTTTCACATACTCTTACAAGCTCCTATCCTTCTACGCTGCGTTCAAATGATCGATTCGGTGCATGTGCATTCAAATATCGCATACATGTGGTGTTTAACTTCTGCCTGCTTGCGCATGGCGGATTACACGAAATAAAGTGCCCTTCTCGGGTTCCCTTCCCCTCTCCTGTGGAGAGAACACCGCGCAGTGCCAGGCAGGCTGCTTTGCATGCTTGAAAACCAGCTGGCCTCCCCACGCCGCACCGAACACCCCACGACTGTGTATTTGCTTTTGCCCCGGACACATACAGCTGATGCCCTTTCCACTGGTTTTGCCCTCCCCTTCTTAGACATCACGAGGCCTCCGCCGCTACCAGTTTTTCTGGACTACCTTGATGGTCAGCATTAGTTTTGTCATTTGAATAAGGTGTGCATTCAAAGGAGGGTATCATTTTTGGGCGACTAAGTGTGTGTGTATGTGTGCGTGTGTTTCTTTGTTTTAAATGCAATTTGCGCGATCTGGCCACCAGGGGGCTCTGCTGTCCACTCTAATTCAGCTGCACCCTGCTGACGCATGACAGGTAAGTCCTGCAATTTTCCTCATTTTCACACTAAATCTGTCCATCACTGCAGGGAGAAACACATCCATGTTTCCCCAATAAAAGAAATCCACCAAAATGCAAAACAATAATATAAAAAGATCTGTCTCATGTTCTATTTAAAAAGAAATCCAAATAAAGGTTTGATTTCAAAGCTCCAGGTGACGAAAGGTGTGATGGGCTGTTCCATTGAGCCCTCAGCACCTCCCTTAGGTGTTATTCTTAGAGGACTAACCACACGTGTTGCCCAACCAGTTTCCAGCATGACCCTCTCGGCTTGCTTAGAGGCAGGAAGCAGGAAGAGCCAGAGAGTAGATCGAGCTGGTGTCGGGATGGTAGTTCGCCGTCTGGGGAGCTTTAATCTGCGTGGAAGGTAAGTGAGCGGAGAGAAACGGAAGCTACCAGCAGAATGTTATCAGATGTGGTTGTCAGATGTGTCACTCTTCCTCCTTTATGTTTTTCAATCAGTCATCCAAACGGCACAAATGAAACATTATTGGATCGCAGCCTCTTTATTCACCGTGGTAACCTTGGCACTTGTGGTGATCGTTAACCCGGGGAGGCATAGACTGCTGTCCATGCTGATGCGGGAGGACGTGTGGGCGGCCAAGCGTTCGAGAGGGCTTGAAACCCAATACGTGAGGGTGGAACAGTTTCGAGCGGCGGTGGCGGAGCTAATGGCTGAGAAGATCCACGCGCTGGAGCAAATGGTGGGGGTGCTGGCCGACCTGGACCAGGAGTTGGAGCAGAGACAGAAGGAGGCTGACACCTGCCAAGCGGAAAAGGTGAAGGGGCTTTCTGACCTCGGCGGTCCAATCTGCTCTCCTGCTCCTCAACAAAAAAAAAAAATTCCAAACGTGTGAGACGACCAGCGTTAAAGCAACGTTAAAGGAGCGTTCCACCTGGATCCTCCGTGGGTTCTAAGTTCGTCATGCGGCCTCCATAAGTGGTGAAAAGTGACAAAGGCTTGTGTTGCGTCATCTCGTGACCCCTCCCCCACATTCATCTCGTGACCCCTTCGACTTGCTGATAGTTAAAATGAGATACACATCCAGTATATACTTTACAACAATAACATAATACTCAAAAAAAAAAGGGGGGGTAAAAATCCAAGGCACTCCTCTTGGCTGGTATAAAAAAGGCTTTGCTTGAAAATGGCTATTTCATTTAGAAAAAGTAAAAAACATGAGAGGTGGTGACAGACTCAAATCACTTTTGCAGAGAGAGATTTTTTTTTTTTTTTACATTTACCAAATGAGAGCCACGATCTATCCAGATTTAAACGAAGATATTGATTTCAGTTTTTTTTTGTTTTGGTTTTTTTGGTAATTTGTTTTCTATCATTTCAGATCCAGTGGGTTTTTTTTCTTTCTTTTTTTTGTTTTAAACAATTGATGGAGCCACCTATTGGTCATGATCTGTTGTTTTTCATTGTCCTACCTATCTACCTAGTGTGCTGAGGGCAACGCCCTGGGGGACGCCTTTGTGCCGAAAAGTGTGGGCTGTAACGTACTTTTTTTTTTTTAACTTTTCCGAAATGAAAAACAGCCATTTTCAGACAGAGGCCTTTATACATGTCAAGGAGAATGCCTTGGAATTTTCCTTTGCATCGCCGTCACATGACTAGATGAACATTCTGAGCACCCTGGACTTTGTATCTCAATAAAACGGTTCAACACCGGGCTTTTTTTTTTCAGCATGTCATGGAGTACATGTGCATTCATGTGTTAACTTTCACTCTTGTTCTAACCAACTTTTCATCCAATGCCGTCGCAGACAACTAAAAACGACGCGCTGGCGAGCAAAGAGAGGGAACACGTCGAGACCGAAGGTATAAGCCCAGGTCATTCGCGCGGGGCCTGCCAGCGCCGCCATGGTGACGCGATAGAATCGGTGACCAGATGCAAATGGTTCCTTCTCCCTTTTTCTTCCAGGAGCCTTAAAAGCAGAGTCTGACGCCAAGAAGCAAGAGATCACCGATCTCAAAGCAAAGCTGATGGCGCGCAGTCAAATATGCGATTATGTGAGGAACATAACAGTAACTGGGTAAGTCACACAGACACATAAACACACACACACACACCCCAGATCTAAAAAAAAAAAAAAAAAACCCTGCAGATATGGAGCATACATACTATAATAATACAATTTTGTCTTTTAGAGAGCTGTGTGCTGTCAAAACCAGCCGACTCCTGCGTCTGATGAAAATCCTGAATCGCATCTGAGCGACCAGTCGGCACGGCCTCACCCTTGTGCACATCCTTCATTTTCTGGGTGATATTTCTGCCGCGGGTTTCAACGAAACGTTTGTGTGTGCGAGCTGAATTGTACAGCGTGACCCTGACACACTTGTGAGCTGCCGATGTGCTTATCAGTGCTGATTTTTCTGCCTGTTCCTGCACCGCCACAGGAATGCACACCAGCGGTTTCCTCACCATTTCTCTATTTGGGGTGATTTTTTTACCTTCCAAAAATAGCAGCAGAAATTGAAAAGGCACTTTCCAAGTTTGTGTTGTAAGACTTTTTTTTTTTAATTTATGTAATCTAATGAGTTTTTAAATACATTTTCAGTGTAAAAAAAATAGTGTCTGATTTTTTTTTTCTCCACAGATTGCAGGCTGGACTGCAGTCACGCCTCACAGATCTTTTAAATGGACGAGATTTTTGCCGTGGAGTGAATTTTTCTGGCTGGTCCAGGTTTCCATGCGTTTACCGCTTTGTTTTCCGGTTGCCATTGGCAGCTATCGTGAGCTTGAGTGTTGCGTTCAGGGGACATGCATTAAACCGGGTTTTCGCCAGAGGTGGTGGCAGACCTGCACGGCAGCGGCGAGCCCTCTGGGAAGCCAGTCTAAATGCAGATGGTGTCACTGCCGTCGCGTCACGCCCTCAGCATGCGCTTTGCAACATTCGCCACGTAGTGATGTCAAATTAAAGCATGGACTGACGCGCAAATTTTGCCTGACGTTCTGCTAAATGGTCATTTTTCAGCTCCAAACACTGAACAGCGGCTTATGCGGTAACTGTTTGGTCACGTGACCTCACTGACTGAACGTCGAGCGTTGCCAGACAATGAATAAAAACCTAAAAAAACCAAAGGTTCTTTCCGTGGAGTTAAGAGGGCATTAAGACATACTGATGTCATGAATCCAAAGACAATAAATGCAACTGGCCTCACATTACATCTGTAATACTTGTTGTTGGTTGTCATTCTTCAGTTTTTAGCTTAGATGAGTATATATTACAAGCTCCCTTATACCATCTTACTTATCGAGGTGACGTTTGCTGCCACATCTGCTGCCATGACCTCATCAGACTGTATGATAATCACCAACTGTCACTCTGGTGCCAAAAATGACATGAGCTCAACCATGACACCCTTAAAGGAGAGGTAAATTTTGATTATTAAATGTTTCTGCTTTTATAAAGCATCTGCATCAGGCTCTTTAAAACAAAAACAAAAAAAACTTATTTGTGTGACTTGACAAGTTGTGATCGTGATTTGATTTAAACATATCTGGCACGTGTCGACGTGATTCTAGTAGAGATGTGCATATTTTCATCTCCCGTCACTTTCGTGATGCCCATTTTCCGGCGCTCGTCCGCGTGTTCGCGCTCCATCAGCAAAAGTTGGGATTCACGTTCAAAACGAGCCGACGATGAAAAGCTAAACTCCAGCGGAGCGACGAGGCGCCGCGAGCTCGCCCCGAGCTCTCAGCGGAACGGCGGCGTGCGTCACCGGTGTTAAAAGTCAACACGACACCTGCCACTTTAGGGGATTCGTGGCCGCCGATGGTGACATGTGATCTGGTGCATGTGATCCGGAGTCTTTATAATGAGGTGGAGGATGACCTGGTCACCGGCAGGGAAACGCCAGGAGAGAGAGCGCCGCCGGTGACCTCACACGCCTGTGTGGTTGAGTTTGCTCCTTCTTTTTTTTTTTTTTTTTTTTTTTT
>CAAKHG010020553.1:21214-38210 GCA_901007715.1 Dactylopterus volitans
TGGTGATTAGCTAAACAGTTTAAGTAGATGTTAAAACTATGATCTGCTTACTCGAATCTCACCCGCTGTTCCTGATTTATGGCGTTGAATAATGGGCCAGAGAGGTAAAATCTGCCAAATTTTGCACATGATATTCCTGGGATGGATGGACGAGCCAAAAGCATAATGCCTCGAGCCATGGTTGTTAGAGGCAAAAAACAAAACAAAAAAAGTTGTAAAATATGTAATTCATGTGGCAAAGCTTGAATGTGGGTCATTTGAGTCAGCTCTTACTTTTGTTGCGTTAAACAAAAACAGATCTCAGTGCTGAAAATATTATTTTTTTTGTTGATTAAGGGGAAATTAACTGCTGACACTTATAATGAGGTAATTGCTCATGTTGCTGAGTAAAATGTAACTGGCTCCTTTGAATGTGCGTGCACTGCGCTGTTGTTAAGACATTTCATATTCTAATCATTAGTATTTGAAGGCAACACTCTGGGATGTCTTTTTCACTATTTTCTGTTTCCAATTAACTGGAAAAATAGTTGCAGCAATCAAAGTGCATTAAAATGAAATATTACTTCCCATTAGAGTCCAACTGCGCCGCTGCAACAATAGCAATAATAATGTCAGACAGCCACAACATTAAAACCATTAATATGTTTTATAGTATAATACAGCAGTCTTGTGATAAATCCCCCCTTCATTAGGACCGTCGTTTTTATATGACAAAATACGGATATCATCATTATAATCAGGTACAGTTCACCAGAAATTACAGCCTCCATTTCAATAAGCCACCACTCTCCAACAGTATCAACATAAAAGTGAACAATACAGTCTTCATGTCGGGAGGTTTTATTCCAGGGCTGTTGTGTCATTCTTTACGCTAATTCTGTGTTTCACACCGTCAAGAGATTTTGATGAAATTATTAGCTGCAAAAAAATATATACTAATATGTTGCAACACGAGCGGAGAGGCTAAGCAGGCACGTCAAACAGAGTGTGAAGACGCGAGATATTGATGGCGGGATAAAGAAGGAGGGAGGGGGGAGTCTAATCTGTGGCTTCCTGCGTCTCTGCTCCGACAAAAGAAGGAGATTGTTTCCTCACGGGGTTCAAATGACGCATGGCTGAAGTGTGGCCGCCATCAAACGTCGTCTGGTTCACAATCTGAGCGGGAGACAAGCGTGACCGACACTCGATGAAGATCCGCGGGGAAACCCAAAACCCGCGTGGGCCGGAATGAGCCGCTGGAGACCCGCAAGGGAAATACGGCTGGTGCGGCCCCTGGTTACGCTCAGACGTCAGGCCTTCAGCGCGGTGATGTCTGAACAGTGGGATGTGTATCACAGGCCAGACGCTTCCGGCGACAGTGGCATGTTGCATTCTGTCCTCTTGATAAAGCAGCAGACCTCATTAGGCGAACGTTGTACATTTTTAATGGAGGTGTGTGTGTGTGTGGGGGGGGTTCCTCATGTGACAGCGGCGGCGAGGAGAGGAAGGTTTCACCCTGAAATGGGTCATTCGTGTTGCCGTCCCCGTCGGGTGGCTTCATTTGACGTTATAGCCGGGCAGCTCTTTGTCTCTCTGTGTTTTTCTCGTCAAAGTTTGCAGAAAAAAACACAAAAAAAACCAAAACACATTTGCTTCCCTTTCACAAATGTTTTCGTGCGCACGCGGTTAGTTTGTTTGGCAGGATTAGGCCGAAAATGCGGGCGCAAAATTTCACAGAGCTTGGTGGAGATGTGTGGCATGGAGGAACCCATTTAATTTTGGGGTCATTTTCCTCTGGAAACATCGCATGATAATGGCCGCTCATGATTGTTTAGAGAGGCAGAGAGCGAGACAAAACTAAGTCAAACTCGAAGTGAGTTTACGTCACAAGCACGGGACACCGGTACTCGGAAGAGGTAAGCCAGAACGACTAAAGAAATAGGCAAGGAGCAATAAAACCATTCTACGTTACTTCTAAATACTTAGAAACAAAAGAAGAGAAGGAAAAAAAGTTGCACATAATGTTATGGCTGTCAGGCGTAGATTTTTGCTCTCAGCATTCGACCAGGAACGTGAATCATGTTTGCCTTGAAAAACAATTGGACGCTTTGGCAAACGTGTGCAGATCATCACCGCACGTCGATGAAGGCGGGAGCCTCTGTGTCCGTGGCTTATCTTTTCCCACTGCCATGGAAACCGCATCCCAGGAGCACGTATGGGGAACTCAACTACATCAATGCTTTGAGCTGTAAGGTCAAAGGTCAGCGTCGCCGTGAACTCACTGTGAGCGCATTCCTCGGCCGCAAGTCAAGGATTCATGCGCTGACCGAAGTTCACACACACACACACACACACACACACACACACACACACACACACACACACACACACACACACACACACACACACACACACACACGTCTAGTGGGATACGACGATTAGAGGACATGGAGACCAGTCTGTTCTTGTTGTTTTCTAGGTTTTACTGGGACATCGTGATGCTGCTGTTGATGATGAGCAATCTGGTGATTTTGCCCTGGGGGATCACCTTCTTTGAGGACCAGAACACCAAGCCGTGGATCACCTTCAACGTCCTGTCTGACACTCTCTTCCTCATGGACCTGATTTTCAACTTCCGCACGGGCATCCCGGGCGAGGACAGCCACATCATCCTGGACCCCAAGGAGATCCGCATGCATTATCTCCGCTCCTGGTTCGCGGTGGACTTCATCTCGTCCATCCCCGTGGACTACATCTTCCTCATCGTCGACCTGGAGGCCCGGCACGAGTCGTCCGACGTGTACCGCACGGCCCGCGCCCTGCGCATCGTGCGCTTCACCAAGATCCTCAGCTTGCTGCGTCTCCTCCGACTCTCCCGTCTCATTCGCTACATCCACCAGTGGGAGGAGGTAACCCAAGGATGCGAGAGAAAAACAAAACAAAACCCAAAGACCCTAAGATCATAATTGCATTGCAATTCTCTCTCTCCATCAGATTTTCCACATGACTTATGATCTGGCCAGCGCTGTTGTGCGCATAGTCAACTTGATCGGCATGATGCTGCTGTTGTGCCACTGGGACGGGTGCCTGACCTTCATGGTGCCCATGCTGCAGGACTTCCCCGCGGACTGCTGGGTGTCCAAAAACAACATGGTGGTGAGCTCACGGCCATCGGTGTTTGCTCAGACCTTATAGTCACACCTGGGAAACTATTTATGTTACGGGTGCTTAAATCTCAATAATCTCCGGCGAGGATTTCGGAACAGAACTATGATGCTAATCAAATGGCAGAACATTTTGTGTGTGGGGCTACTTTTCAGTGACTTCCTGGTGGTTACTTTGGATACAGTCAATATAGATATATCGATTTTTATTTTTATTTTTATTTTTTTTACCTGTTTTCCAGTCTTTCTGCTTCATTTGCCACGACGATGTATGATCTAGCAAATAAGCGTCTCCTCCAAAAATGTCTCCTTTAATTAAAAGCGTAGCAAACAAGGAGTGCAGGATAGCCTGACCCTTACAATTCTGGGACCCCTTTGTCAGCAGGATCAGGCAAAAAAAAATCATACATCCATCAAATTTGTGAGTGTCGACCCAAGTATTCACCATAATTATGACACAGAGTTACGAGGAAATTGCAAATCTTCTAATACAAAATGTAAACAAAAAAAAGAAAGATTTACGCCACAATTATCATGCATTTCTTATCCTATCTAATGACGGTGGTGACAGCTTTCGCAGCCTCGCCTCACCTCTCGTTCCTTTCCCCCGTGCCCTTCTCAGAACGCCACCTGGCACATCCAGTACTCCTACGCCCTGTTCATGGCCATGAGCCACATGCTGTGCATCGGCTACGGCGCCCACCCTCCAGAGGGAATGAGCGACGTTTGGCTCACCATGGTCAGCATGGTTGTGGGGGCCACCTGCTACGCCATGTTCCTGGGCCACGCCACCAACCTGGTCCAGTCCTTGGATGCCTCACATCGCCAGTATCAGGAGAAGGTGAGCATCCGCGCTCCGACTCTAAAAGACTGACCAACTGGAGTATTTTAAGTTTGATGTTCGGTGAAAAATATGTCCAAAGGGCCTCACATGGACGCTAATGATTCTGACTTTGAGGCTTAATATCATCCATGTTTTATATCATAGGATTGCTTACTTGCTTAGACTATTCAAGGAAATGGTGGCAAATGCTGAGAGAATGAGTATTATCTAATGGATTTTGTGGCCTTTCCGTGACCCTGTTCAGAGGATTTTCACAAGATAAAGCAGAAGGGATGATAGACAAATGGCGGCACCTTTGTTTTGGATCGCTGTTTGCTAATGCCCATTATAAATGAGTTCTGTAATCCACTTAAAATGAGGAGACAAAGCTCGTCGTGCAAACAGAACAAATGTGTAATTATTGTGCTCAGGAATAATAATGTGTGTTTCTGCAAACACATGGTGGCGAGTGTGACTGAATGGGACGTCTGGCGGGAAGCCGGCCGGGTGCCTATAGCGTCCTCATGAAGG
Source organism: Dactylopterus volitans (assembly GCA_901007715.1). Lineage (NCBI taxonomy): Eukaryota > Metazoa > Chordata > Actinopteri > Syngnathiformes > Dactylopteridae > Dactylopterus > Dactylopterus volitans. Next base: position 25,712 of record CAAKHG010020553.1, read on the forward strand.
TCAAATCTCCATGTGTCCAATCAAAATGCTTCCAGTATAAGCAAGTGGAGCAGTACATGTCGTTCCACAAACTGCCCGCGGACGTGCGACAGAGGATCCACGATTATTACGAGCAGCGGTTCCAGGGCAAGATGTTCGACGAGGACAGCATCCTCGGAGAGCTCAGCGACCCGCTCAAAGAGGTCTGTGTTTTTTTCAAATCAAACCCTCTGTTTGACTTAATGTTTCTTACGGTCTCTCCATCTCCATCATTCATCGAGTGCAGCTGATAAAGATGCATTTTTTTTTTTGAAAAATTGATTATTTAGCAGAGGAAATATCTGGAAAAAGCAAATATTTAGTTCGCAGTTATATCAAAAAACAGCGGTAGTGAGTATTCATATTGGAGAAGCAGGACCATGAATCATTTTAAAATCATTTCAGCTTTAAAATGGACAAAATCATTATCAAAGTTGCAAAAACTGCTACTTGTATTATCTCTAAAAACAATATCATGAAATTGTCAAAAATACTTTCCAATTTTGATATATAATATGAACCAGTTATGCAAAAAAAAAATAGTCAAACTGACTTTTAATTTTAACAACTGTTTCACTATCATGTTTTACTCATCAAAAACATCACATAAGGAATGTCACTACAACACCAATCATTTTTCGAGAGCTGACGTAGGTCGCGTTTTAATTGCTCAGTTAGAATGCTGTCTCATCAATTATATATTGATTCAAAATAGGTGTCAGTTATTTTTTGTTGACTGATTATTTAAATAATCATCTCGTAGTTTTATCTCTAAACTCCTCACACATGGAAAAAGAGAACTTTAAAAACGCATAAGACACTTTGTGGGCCGATAGCAAAAATGAGTGTTTTTGGTGACTCTCAGACACCAGCAGCAATAAAGAAACAACAATAATAATATGAAGCACCCCGGCACTTGGATGACGTAGAGTAACAGAATCAGAATCAGATATACTTTACTCATCCGGGAGGAAACTGTGTGGTCACAGTTGCTCCATGTCAGTATAAATAAAAAGACATGGAGACTATAACTAACTGCAATAACAACAATTAAACTATAACCATCCTGCGTTTAACATTTGAAGACGCCTGGATGAGGTAAACAGGGACTGTATTCACCCTTACACTTTGTGACATGAAACACCACAGATGTCATTACAGTTAATAGTCACAAAAAAATATGTTTTTTTTTTAAAGGTGTGCTCCAATATTTGTTGATTATACTAAGATACTATACTTGAGCATTGTCTGTGCTATAAGAAATCTAATGAGTGAGAAAAAACTGTTTTATTTAAATTGAGAACAAATAGTATGTTGTAAGATGAACGGTCTATGAGGCCAAAAAAACCCCATTTAAAACAGTGTTTACATGGATATGAATACATACTCAGTTAGCTATGAGGTGAACAACAATATTGAAAGATAAGAATGTTTTTTTGGGAGTATTTTGGGCTGAGTTAAATCAAATTTGACCCGCTACAACTAAAGATGTGAGAACGTTTCTAACACATGACAAGTGTTAACAGTGCGGAATAAAAGTCTCTGTTTAATACTTATGGTGCTTCTGTATTGATAACCCCTTTTTTTTATAGTTTTGCAATACAAGTTTCCTGAGAGTCGTCAATCTGGATGATAGAATGTAACAAAACAATAACAAAGTAGGCTTATATCATTATAAATAATTCCAAGGCTCAATCTCAAATCCCTACATGACCACATTAATCCGCATGTTGCACTTCCACTGTAAACATTTCATGTCTGGGCGCCTCCGCTGTCGTGTGTTTCCCCCATCAGGAGATCGTCAGCTATAACTGCCGCGGACTCGTCGCCAACATGCCGCTCTTTGCCAACACCGACCCCCATTTTGTGACAGTGATCCTGACCAAGCTGCGTTTCGAGGTCTTCCAGCCCGCAGACTTGATCATAAGAGAAGGAACTCTGGGTCGGAAAATGTACTTCATCCAGCACGGCACTGTCATTGTCAGCCCGCGCGGCAGCAAGGAGATTAGGCTAAACGACGGAGCCTATTTTGGGGGTAAAAACAGTTTGTTTTTGTATTTTTTTTTTCAATCTTTCAATCATTTCCACTTTTAAGCATCTCTTATTTTTTTTTACCACTGCTGTTTTAAAGCTGCCACTGACCCCCTTTTGACTTCATAGTGTCCTAAATATACCTGTGTATCAACACATTATCCACTCACCATCGCTGCAACTGACCGTAAATCTGCTAATTCTGCAACCTCAAATATTAATGGCTTGTTCTATAAAATGTCAGATTATAAAATTTTCTGATTCAGTTTTGCAAAGCTCCAAGCTTTTTTTTTGTTTTGTTTTAATTGCCCGTCTAAAACCCAAAGATACTAGCTTTGCTCAGAGAAGATGGCAAATAGTCACATTCGAGAAGCTTAACCCAGTAGTTTCTTTACACATTTTTAGGTCAAAACGGGTTGAAAATAGCCCCCCCCCCCACCCAGTTTTCTGTAGATCGATTCATAGTGTTGTCTGTAGCCGTTTCTCCATGTGTAATACTCACCTCTTTTAGTGCAGACAAACACCGTGATTGAAACTGTGCTGTTTCCTGAAACGCCGCTGGGCTCCACTGATTTGCCCGCTCCCTGCTTTCAGAGATCTGCCTGCTGACCCAGGGACGACGCACCGCCAGCGTGACGGCCGAGACCTACTGTCGCCTTTACTCTCTGAGCGTGGACAGCTTCAACGAGGTCCTGGAGGAGCATCCTCTGATGAGGAGGGCCTTTGAGAGCGTGGCCGTGGACCGCCTGGGCCGGGTGGCGCGCAGACCCAGTTACCAGCCCCCGCCGGCTGAGTGACCTCCTGACACAAAGACGCTCCTGGTGCAAATATAGAGGACATTTAGGTTTGGACTTTGCCACATGAAAAAAAAAACAAAACAAAACAAACAAACAGCTCATGTAAATTTTTATTATTTTGTTAATCACATATTTTGCTGCCCCTCGCTTGAGAATATTGTCCCTTAAGACGGCTTTATTTTGTTACTTGAATCTTAATGCAACTTAAGTCTCAATTTTCTTCCAAATCTTTGTACAGTCTTCTTAATCCACTGTGTAATACACAGACTGTATAGATGAGGAAAGAACCGCCATTTTCTCGTAACTCATATTCTTTTTAATCACTGTAATTCAGGCTTTTTCATGTGTAATTACAGAGAGGTTTTAAGAATTTTTTTTTCCAGCGGCCCCTATGCTTTCTAAGGCTGTAGTTTAATTATCCATGCTCCCAGTCACTCGGGATATTGGAAGCACAAGAGCACCAGCTGGATGATACATTATACAATTTAATGTGGCTCAGATTCAAATGATCCCTCGAGTCTGTAGATTGTCTCAAGTCGGGATTTAATACCGGTGTTCACAAAGGATAAGCCGCAGTGACGTAATAACTCCAACTGTACACATTCATAAAGCACTGTTTAAATTGCCACGCAGACGTAAAAATATCACCGACTGAAAAGATAATCTGGAAACAAAATCAATAAGATCCAAGTGTGAGTTGTTTTTCAAACACATGCTCAATTTTCTTCCAAATCTTTTTTTAATGTACTTCTGCCAATCACAAAAATCCATAAACCCTGCAGTGGGGTAAGGAGCGTATACAGAGGAGGCTGTTGATTTATTAAGTTAAAATTGATTTGTGGCTAAAAAAAAAAATATAAATTTATTTGAAGTGGCCGACAAAACCGCTAGGAACAGGAGTTTTTAGGCCTTTTTCGTGTCACGCATTTTGATTTGTGAAAGCTAGTAAAAGCACAAGTGTAGCCAATGACGTCAAGGATCTCAATAGGCCGGGAAGGTACTAAAATGGGACGCAGCACTCAGTTATGTTGATTAAGTTTTTATGTCAACAATTGTCCTGGAAAAAAACGAATATGTGAAAGAAGGCCTCAGTTCATGCCGTTTATTTCAATCTTCCAAACAAGATTTTATAACTTTTATTTAACACTGACATTAGGACAGTCAATAATCTGAAAATCTCTTGGTCACTTTTCTTATTGCATGCATGCTGCTGCTGAGTTATGGTATGCTCGTCTTTCTACAAATACTTATATTTATAGGGTTTACTTTTCTAGGCACAGAAATTCTTAAACACTAATAAATGTTAATGATCTAGTAACGGCATTAATTTGTTTGTTTTTTAACAAAAACTGCTTCGACCTACTTGTTCACTTCAGCATTTTCTTTTTGTGGTGAGTGATTCTCAAACTGCTGATGAACTATTGACTATTTCTACACCCTCTGAATGTACATCAAAATAAAACATGCATTTTTGTCTATAAGGTCGGTTTCACAGATGTTATATAGAAATATTAAGGAGCACAAACACATCCCACACACAAACACACCCAGAATATAAAAAAAAAACAAAAACATAACCAAATCTTTTAAATGAAATAGATCATAGTACAATGCAAAAAAAAACCCATTTGGCAGGTGAAAATATATTCATGAATTACACTTTAGGAAGAATTCAAAAGCATTAAACACATGCTATTATATGCAATTAATGTGATGACTGATATATGATACTGTATATGATATTATAATTTATCTATTTATTTCACATGTACATAAAAGTGACATTGATGGTGCATCGTTCAATCATACCCAAGAGGCCATCAACCCAGATGCTCTGCCCTTAGTTTTTATAGCAAAATGGTTTTCATATAATATACAATAAAATATATAATTTAATATAAAATAATATAACAAAATATATTATATTAAAGCCATATAGTGTTTTTATTATATAAGTATTGTATAAGACATTGAATGCTTCTTACAATAATAACGGTTTACACCGATCACAACCACAACATGAAAACCACTTAAATGTTTGCCATGGAATATAATGCAACACCCCTGCAATAAAATTCTCCCACTGTGTCGTTACTGGGCCTGTAATTTGCGGCGCTGTTAAACTGTGCTTGGTTATACTGGGAGGTGAGGTGAGGTGATGCTCTGTCACCCGCCTAATGCATATGAGTGGGATAGCCAAAATATTAGGGATCACCTCTCAGTATTACCCAGTACAGTTCAACAGCGTCACAAATTAAAATCCTAATAGCAATTATTCAAATATGTCAAATGTATCTCAAACAGATTCAGAGGCCCTCTGTCCCTGTGGTGGGGTTGGGGTGGAGGTAACGTGATGAAGGGCAGGCTGTTGATGTTATAAAACGGCCGAGGAGAGGGCGGTTCGCCGTCGGCGGGTTGTGCAACACGAACTTTTTAAATAAGCCCCCCTCGTCTCTGCAGCTGCACTGTTGTTGAATACTGTTTCCGGTCCGTGCGGACAACCCACTTCCGGTAGATTTCATAAACTCGGGACTTAAGGTAAGGTGGGGGAACCGCTTTTCTTTTTGGAAACCTACACCGAAACACTCTGCCTCCCAGAGCACCGACAGCCATGAAGCTTTTAATTCATATGTTGTCATTCTGACACCTGCGCGGTCGTGAATTAGCCTCTCGTATGTTGACATTACAAGGTTATCCGCTAGCTCACTTAGCCGCGCTGAGCTAGCATTAGCTACACGAGCATGGAGGTCAGTGTGTGTACCCCTCTACACACGCTCAAACTACGCAAACGCGTACATGGGTGTGCTCGTCACAATTAGGTTAGCTTTATTACTCTTTACAAGTGTACATCTCAATAATGGTGCCCGCGGTGTCGTTCCTCGCCTTGCTAGCTGCTGTGGCTACTTCTGATATAACAACACGTAACAAGTTACACAAGGTCTCCGTCATCTCTTAATTCTAAAACAAATATTTTACAGTTAAGTATTTCGATCGCCTGAGTCTAAACATAATTTCAAACGGTATTATTGATCTCTAGCGTTTGAATTGAGATTGAAATGAAACACAGAATCCGGTTACACTCAACTACTCTTTGTTTTGGTGCAGCTTGATGGGAGGTTCAAGTGTCTCACACTGGTCTTACAACTGTACAGTGACCATTTGGCTAAATATAATTTTTCACGGTTGGTAGGTCAGCGTAATAAAATTGGCTGCCATCTGTCATGACAGAAAACTGTCATGTGATAAATGGAGTCTTGAAAACAACGTTTTGGCAGGTGATTAATATAGTCGACCCAATTTCATTGAGGCGATGGATCCATGAATCGAAAATCCTGAATTTACCAACTGTAGAATTGCAGTGTTTTTACATACACATGTACTCACATTCCAGGTCTTTCTGACATCACAGCAATGCTTAGTGACATCAAAGTTGCACCAAAGCTTAATGACATGGATAAATGATCAAAGTTGCATCAAAGCTTAATGACATGAATACTTTATGACATTGCACGTTAAAGCGAGCAAATACCACCTCAATGACATCACGAAGTCAATATTTATCACCCTCTTCTAAAATGCACAAAATTACTGAAGAACGACTGAAGCAACTCAAGCACTCATGCATTAAACTTGAGCTTTTATTATCAGCTTAAGTCTCACATATATTAAAGTTGATTTTGTTGCTTTTTTTTTGTTATATACTGATGCCGGTACTGTTCCAAATGTTTTCATATATTAGTTAAGAATTATGACACTGTTCACCTACAAGACCTAGTAATTTTATTGAAAAAAGTAAAATCTCTCTCAAGATTAATGTTGTTTAATCACACGCAGCCACACCAGAGCAACTCCTGGGCTATTTTCTAGTGTAACGTTGTGAAAACTTTTATTTGAATCAGCAACTTCTGATCAAAGATTAGCCAAACTAGACCCAAAATCTTCAGTGTGAGCTTTCAGCACTTAACATAGTTTCGACCATACAGAGTCTTAATCTCTGAAGTGGCCACCCAGTAATTTATCTGTAATTTTTAATGCAATCTTCTCTGTTTAAGCCTGAAGGGCTACAAGAGAATTTTTACTGCTGCTCTGTGCATGAAAATCAAACTAAAGTAACCCAAACTAACCCACCTGTCATGTCATGGTCCTCCCTCCAATCAGGAAGGATGCTGTCCCTTTCCCGGGCCGTGGTGAGCGGGGTGGTGCGCGCCCCGGCGGCTGTCAGCCAAGCTGGTGTGACGGCCATCACCCGGTTTAACAGCACGGCACAGGTACTTGAAATGTGTTCTGCTAAAGCTAAAATTGACAAAATTAAAAGGTGACTGATGTGTTAACTTTTTTTTTTTGCCGTTGCTTTATTTTTACAGAGTGCTCCAAAGAAAACCACCTTTGGGCCACTGGCGGATGAGGACAGAATTTTCACGAACCTTTATGGCCGTCATGACTGGAGGTAAAGCCACTTAGATACCATCATGCACTCTGCAACATGCAAAATAACAATTTCATATCGACTGAAGCAAATGTATCTATTCAGTTGCAAAGGGAAATGGTGAAAAGTTGAACTTGTAGTTGTGCGTGTGTTTCACCTGATGAGAGAACGTTTTCCATCACCATCTCAGGCTGAAGGGGGCGCTCAAGCGTGGAGACTGGTACAAGACCAAGGAGATCCTTCTGAAGGGGGTCGACTGGATCCTTAATGAGATAAAAGTTTCAGGCCTGCGTGGGCGAGGTGGAGCTGGTTTCCCAACTGGCATGAAGTGGAGCTTCATGAACAAACCCAGTGACGGCAGGTCGGTTTTTCTGCTGAATATTTATGTATTGATTCATTTCATAACTGCCGAAGTCACCCCAATTGCAGCCATAATACTTGCTTCCTGTCTTACTAATTTTACCACGTAGCATTCAAGAGTTTTTCTCAAAGAATTGTCTTTCAATTACTTTAAGATCGTTTGCAGTAATTGTTTTATGCCAGCACTTTTTCTGAAAAGTACAAAAAGAATAAATGTGTTCTGTATTCTACTAGTGATGCTGGAGTTTCAAGATCGTGTTTGGTTTTTAGTGCAGGAAGTTGAGTAGTTCCTCTTCGAAACAAGTCGACAGTCAAATGTTTTATCTTAGTTCAATTAGATTAGTTTGGAAGTTAATCGATTAAATGCTGTCTTTGTTATTGATACCAGCGAACAGAGATTCACACACACACACACACACACACACACACACACACACACACATATTTATATATATATATTATTTTTAGATTTTTTTTGTAAAGCTTTGACCCCAGCTCTAATTCCTTCCTTTAGGCCAAAGTATTTGGTGGTTAACGCAGATGAGGGTGAGCCCGGCACCTGTAAGGACAGGGAGATCATGAGGAATGACCCCCACAAGCTGGTGGAGGGCTGCCTGGTGGCTGGGAAGGCCATGGGAGCACGTGCTGCCTACATCTATATCCGAGGAGAGTTCTACAACGAGTCGTCCAACCTGCAGGTAAATATGGACAGCTGCAGTAAAACTGAGTCTGAAGCGGAATCGAACGGTGCATTTTTAGAAGGATTTTCAAAGCCAATTTATTGTGAGGACAAAACTTCAATAATAACCGTACCTGTAGTGTTGTAAAATGACTAATGACTAAATGATTAATATTGTCAAAGTTTGACTTATAAAATTTAAATGTCCTCGAAGGTGTAATTTGATTTGGGACACAAAAACCCTCAGAGACATTTAAACCAACAAATAAACATAAATCAAGATCATCTGTGGCATAAATGTCATCACAGTTCAGCAAATGAAACGGTTAAAATTGCATAACTATATCCCAGGAAACCAGGTGAATTTATAAGTATATTGCACATCCCGCAATATGTTATTCCACATACCCTAGTCCACATCTTCCTCCATCTTCCGTCAGGTTATTGCCATGGGAACAAATTAGTTTTTAGCTCAGCTCGTTTTGATCTTCGGTTATCCATATCTTCAACCAGAAGGCAGAGGCTGCAACTCCCTGGACAGTGCATGTGATATATCCCCACAGACCTCACTTGCTTTCTCCGGCAGCCTAGTCACGGACAGCTGTTACAGGCCCGGCTGGGTACAGTTGACTATGAAATCAGTGAGAGGAAGCACAAGCAGAAGCGGGTAATCATTGCTTTTGCTGTAACTGCTCTGGCTAGAACGAGCTTCCCTGCCATCAGCAGCTGGCGTTCCACCTCGTCGCAGTGTCGCCAGACTCGGGCTCGATGCCTTTAAGAGGAAAGCAGATATTTTGGATTTGGACTGACTTTTAAAACATCTGGAGTTGACATCTGGCAGTCTTGTTGTAAACATTTCTCGGGAAGCTTTTACAGCTGTTAATGAGTGGTCATTCTTCACCTGTGTCTCCTGCACAGCTCTGCTTATTGTGTGGAAACCTCTCCAAATGAACGTCTGAACCCCACAATTGGAAAATGGAGTCCCATCCAACACATAAATACCTGACTAGCTGAATATTTTGGGCCGTTGTCAAGAAAATGGACTCGTCATACTGTCATTCTCTGTCTCTAGGTGGCCATCAATGAAGCTTATGCGGCAGGGCTCATCGGAAAGAACGCCTGCGGCTCCGGTTATGACTTTGACGTGTTTGTGATGCGCGGCGCTGGAGCCTACATCTGTGGGGAGGAGACCGCTCTCATCGAGTCCCTGGAGGGAAAGCAGGGGAAGCCCCGCCTGAAGCCCCCATTTCCTGCTGATGTGGGTGAGTGTCTGTGGACAGGAGATTTCAGCAGTGTGCGAGCCAGTGACGGTCAACAAAGCACCCAGAAGTGTTTACACTATTGCTGCACGCTGACGCCTATTTTTTCCTAATCCAGCGTGTAATTGTGATACGAGCGTTGGCCTTTTGCCAAATACTTTTCCCCACAATACAAGTCATTCTGAGAAAACATTATTCCCGCTGCTTTCTTAAAGGTGTGTTCGGTTGTCCGACAACGGTCGCCAACGTGGAGACTGTGTCTGTGGCGCCCACCATCTGCCGTCGCGGAGGCTCCTGGTTTCTGGGCTTCGGCCGAGAGAGGAACTCCGGCACAAAGCTCTTCAACATCTCCGGCCATGTTAACCACCCCTGCACTGTAGAAGAAGAAATGTCCGTCCCTCTGAAAGACCTCATAGAAAGACATGCAGGTACAAAGCGCAAATCGAAAGCGTGTCTTTTTCACTTGTGTGTGTGTGGTTGTGATTTTACTATCCTGTGTCGCTGCGAGCGTTAACCATCATGCGCTTAAATCTTACAGCCACATAATGGTGTATTTCTGACACCAGTTGATCCAGCTGAAAATCGACTAATTTACTGCACTGGTCGATTAATCAGCGCATCTCTTAAAGTCATCAAGTGTAGTTTTACCGTTGGCCCACTTGAATCAACTAAGTGAACTTTTGACAGTCCGTAAGAGAACAGTTCTGAGTTCCCATTTACAGAGAACGTTGGTATCTTTCAACCTGGATTTTCCTATGGATTTAGGTCAAAATGATTGACAGGAACAAAAATCATTTCAATTTGTGCAGCACTGAGTGAGGGCGGTACGACCGAAAGCCGCGATGCAAAGTAATCACGTGGGGCAGTTTTCCGCTGTCAACAGTACGTCTGAAAGGACCTTTTTTTGCCACCGAGAGACTCGCACTTTAATTATAAATTTCAGACAACACTACGGCATCAGTACTCAGGAAAGCTTGGCAGGACGACAGCACAAGAATCAGCCTAATATCCCGCCATGACGGGAATTCTTTCCAGCCGGTCCTCCCTCTGATAACAGTCGTAACACTGTGGAAGTCTGACCATGGGAGCAGATAATGCGGGCGCCGAGAGGGGACGTTACAACAGACTTGAGGAACAAAAAAGCTCCGTCTTTGCTCGGTTCGCTTCATAGTGTGGTTGCACCTTCACAACAACAATTTGAGCCTGTCAGTCACAAAATAAAAACACCAAGAGGACGTACTTTTTTTTCCCGTTGAAAAACTGCTTTGCAGCCGTTTTGCAGTTACTGGTCATAACATTCACTCTCAACACTGAATAGATTGAAATGCTTTTTGTTCTTATCAATTGTTTTGACCTAAAAATGCCATAGTTCTCCATTGAACAGCTATTGTCATGACATGAGCAGCGAAGTATTCTAAATACTTCAGATTCAAATTCAGCTAAAATTTCTTGTGCATGAGTAAAAACCCTGTAGCTTACAGGAAAGGGGAAACCTAAGCTCGACGTTTGTGATGCTGCAGGAAGGAGCTCGTGAACTGAAATGATTAAAACAGCTTAGCATAGGATTTCCCTGAGTTGTGTGTTTTAGGTTTGTAGGGTTATTGTTTTTGTTTTGTTTTTTTCTTAATTGAAACAAATATCTGTCCGGTAGGTGGAGTGCGAGGTGGCTGGGATAACCTGCTGGCTGTGATTCCCGGCGGCTCCTCAACACCCCTCATTCCCAAAAACGTGTGTGAGGAAGTGCTGATGGACTTCGACGGCCTCATCCAGGCTCAGACCGGTCTGGGCACCGCTGCCATCATTGTCATGGACAAATCTGTAAGTTTGCTGCCTCACACTCTGGATTTAATAGGAAAAAGAAAAGAGTCCTGCATCTGTTATATCGGTGGATGCTTTGCTTTTGCAGACTGACATTATCAGAGCTATCGCCCGTCTCATTGAGTTCTACAAACACGAGAGCTGCGGCCAGTGCACCCCCTGCCGAGAAGGTGAGCGCGGCTTCAACGATTTCCCCCCCGACGGAACGCATCTTTGGCATGGACCTCACCGCTGGTTCGGAATGTTGGCGTGGCTGAGCAAAAATGCTTTCTCTGTCGCACGCAGGGGTGGACTGGATGAACAACATGATGTGGCGTTTTGTGCGCGGCGACGCGCGGACGGCGGAGATCGACATGATTTGGGAGCTCAGCAAGCAGATCGAGGGACACACCATCTGCGCCCTGGGAGACGGTGCTGCGTGGCCCGTGCAGGTAAACACACCGTTCCAGTGTTTGTACTTCAACCGGTTGTTCTCCTACTCAAAGGAAACCAGGATTAACGCTCTATTCCTCTGTTGTCTCAGGGATTGATCAGACACTTCAGGCCTGTGATGGAAAACCGGATTGCCGAATACCAGCAGCAGAAGCAGCAGCAGGCCAGGGTGTAAACGGCTCCTCCGGCTCCTCAAACATGCCCCTCAGCCCCATTTGCCTTTAAACCCCGTGCTCGTGTCCTTCACAGATTATTTAAAAATGGAAAAAATAAATGTGCCCTCTTATCACCTCATCCTCATCATGTTTCACATTGATGTGTCCGCCTTGTCTGATGAAATCATCAATAAAGTTCTATGAACCTTAGATTTGCTTGGCCTTCTCATGTTTGTATGATATATATATATATATAGAGCTTATTCATCTTTTCAGTGTATCAATTAGATATTTTTTCAAAAGGTTTCAGCATAACTACGCTATTTACAGTTACAGATTTTAACAGCGAAACGCCTGAGGCTAGGATGCCATGGAAACGCATGCGTCGCCGCGTTATCTCTGGATCTCGCGATGGTTGGCAGGGTTTCCTTGGTCACGTGACGCGGGCAACATTTTGCGGCTCCGTTTCGGTGAACCGTTCGAGCGGTAAGGACCTGCCTGGTGATTATGTTTTGTTTACTCGT
>CAAKHG010020554.1:0-64977 GCA_901007715.1 Dactylopterus volitans
AATCAATCAGTCAAACACCCCCCCCCCCCACCCCCGCCCCCCCCAGTCACCAGTGGGACGATGCGGCGCTGCTGCGATCAATCACATCACACCGTGCAAAAAAAAAAAAAACATGACCGTGCATGTTGTCAGCGGCCCAACCGCAGCAGCGGCGCGCCAAACACGGCGGCCGGCCGGTGTTTGCTCGGCGCTGAGAGCCGCCCGCCTGCAGCAGGAGCGGCGGGCCATCTGATGACGCAGGACTCCCCCGCCGCGGGCTCCGTTGCGCGGCAACCGAGCGGCCCTCTACCCAGTCAATCATCCTCGGCCATCATGTGGTCGGAAAAACGAACACTCAGCCGGGCAGAGGGCCTCTAATGGGGCGTTTAAGCAGGCACCACGTTCCCCCCGCCGAGCGCCAAGCGGCCGCTTGCCGCAGATGCTGATGTTGCGGCGCGGCGCTGCGGCGGCCCCGGCTGAGGCGCTGTGAACCCGAGGGCTCTTATAAAAACAGTTAATGTAGAAAAAAATAAATAAAAAAAACCCAAAGCAAAACAAACACATTTTCAAAAGTTTCATTCCATGCGATTAGCTAGCTAAAAGACGCTAAAAGGGGCAACCCTCTCACTTCCAAGCGCTTCCAATGCTCGACAGGTCTCATCCCTGCATGAGCGATAGGATGACTGGAGCGGCCGGGCTCTTGCGCAAGCGGGCCGGCCTGCCAAGCGCCGGCGCAGCGCCTCGTCAGCAGTCGCGCCACTCGTCTCGGCGCTGAGGTCCCGGGCGCGGATGTTCACAGACGCTCCTGAAATATCCTCTTGATAATTTAATCCGCCCGCAAGCTCATCGAACCGTAGAGAGAGAGAGAGGGAGAAGCCGGCGCGTTCCCTCACGGCGGCGGGCCTCCAGCCGCGGCAGCCGTCAGGGCGGCGGGAAGGTGGACGCCGTTCTCGCCGAGAAGGCCGCAAACTTCCTGCAGGCCGCTGCGCAGGGCTGAGGGGTCGTGAGGGTGCTGCCCGCCGCACGCTCCCGCCAGGCGGAGCAGGAGGGCGGCTCTGGCGAGCAGGCCGCACAGGCTGCCGTGGAGAGACGGGTGCACGAGGAGAGACGGCCACGCCGCCGGCGTCCCGCTCTCACCTGAGGGGGAAGCAAATATCATATATTTAAAATTTTAAAAAAAAGCGAGAGCACGCAGCAGCTCATCACAGCCCACGTGGAGGATGCGATGTCGCACCTTGAATGTGGCGCCGCGCTCTCGGCACATTTAATTTCTACATTTCTCTGTTTATAGTAGGCGTGGTTTTTATTTTTTATATCTGGTCTACTCCTTTTTTTGTCTTTTTTTTTTTGTTTTTTTCCCCCTTGTGGCTTCATATTTTAAATTCGCATGGAGCAACCGTGGCCACTCAGTTTCTTCTCGGACGTTTCTGATTCTGATCCCGGGTACCTGGCCGCAGCTCCCTGCACGCCGCAAGGCCGTCCAGCACAGGCGCGGCGTTCTCCTCCGCCCAGGCGCTCAGGCGCCGCGCCAACGCCCCGGACTCGGCGCGTCTGTCGGCCATCTGCAGCAGGTACGGCAGCACATGCGCGCACATCACGGAGGGCTCCGCGAACACGTTGGCCTCATCCTGCTCGTACAGGATGCCACGCCTGGTGGAAGAGAAAAAAAAAACATAAATTAAGAGAGACTGCCATTATGGTTTGACATCGTTCCAATCAAAATTTTTGCGCGCCGGCCAACGTGTGTGTGTGGCGAGTTGCCGCGCTGACACACCCCGCCCCCGAGGTGTCTCTCAGCACAGATCCGAGGTCAGGCGGCGGCAGATGACACAGCAGCACCTCCAGTGTACCAGGCGTATCCCAGCATTCCTCCAGCAGCAGGTCTAGTAGGAGCGGCACGGCCCGGTTGACCTGCATGAGGTAGACGCTCGTCTGGTTTCCTGCTCTGGCGTGACGCAACGCGGAGATGAAACCGGCTGCTCTGGTCCTCACCGGCTGGCTCTGGTCCTGCAGCAGGTGCAGGCCCGTGTCGATCAGCCTGCACCAGAGAGGGTCAGCGGTTTTTGTCACACCAGGATAGAGTCCGCCATTTGGCCGGCGAACCCGTGGGATATCCATCAGTACCTGATCGTGACGGCTGACGGGGCGCCGGGTTCTCTCAGCAGCGGAACTCCGGCCACACACAGAGCGTCGCCGCAGGCCAGCCTGAGGACCTCGGCGGCGTCCGGAGAGCGGTGGGAGTCCAGGATGTGACACCAGCGCTGGATCATGGAGACCTTTGAGCTGAGAGAGGACAACCGGAGCTGCATTTGAGTCACATCATGTGATTCGAGATGATATTGTGTTAAAAATAAATAAATAAAATCAAAAAAAAGGGGGGAGGTGGGTCTCACCAGTGAGAGAGCAGTAAGCTGGCAGCATACAGAGCCTGCGACTGGAACTCTGGTCCGCCTCTCTGGTCCTCGAGGTCCCCCAACAGCAAATCCAGACACTCAAGCAGGAGCGGCTCCTCCGGTGGCGCCGACGGAGGAGCAGAACCACCTCCAGCCATCACCGCCACAAAGGCGGCCAGGTAGCTCCGGCGGTACTCGGCCACGCGGCTCAACAACGCCTCCCTCAGGTTTGACTGCAGACAGACGCGATTGGCACAATCCCGCTTACTGTTACATGATCTGAGCAGCATTGAAAATTTTTTTGATGCGATAAACACTGATAAAAACGATCTTATCACAAAACATATGCATATTTTATATATATTTTCCACATAATCGGTATGTCTATTCATTGATATTGTTGATTCCTATTTAGGACTATTTGTTAGAATTTTCACTGCCTCTCTTATACTACCTCTGGTTTATTCTCTTACATGGAGCATCTCTATCAAAAGTAATTCCCTGGGGATCAATATAGTATTCTGATTGTGATCATTTTACATTAAAACAAAAAAAAAATGTTTTATACACATCAGAGCAAGGACTACTAAAGAAAACTACTAGGGAATGCCATTACAGTGTTAATTCTATATTCCATAACTTCTTTTATGTTATTATAGTTTCTTTATTATTGTATTTAAAATGTTTTTGATGATGTTTCATGGCATTCGGGATAAAAAAAAAATCTGGTAAAACAAATTATTAGTCCACGTTAGGGGTGTAACGATCAATGGATGTCCACTGATTTATTATCAAGTATCATCAAAGTGAACACATCCACCCCTATCATGCTCTTTGGGATAACTTTTATTTTGAAAATCCCGTGGTGCATCCTCGTCACCATTCCAGCTGCCCCTTTCAGATCTGCCGCTTTGAGTGACTGAGCGTGGCGCTTTGTTGCGCACAGACGGTTCACGAACCGTTTAAAAGTCTGGTAAAGCTGAGAAACAAAATCCATCGTGTTTTTGTTGGTTGTTTTTTTCGTGGATGTAAATATACATGATACGTTTCACGGTTATGACCTCGATGCATCGATGGGAGCCCGCCGAGTCAAATCAGAATCATATCTTTGCGGACCTCACATCTGCAAAAACCATACCGTTGCCCAGAGAACAAATATGATACTGTAATATAATACTGTATCACGAAGAAGATTGTGATTTACGCTCCTTGATCCTCAAGCAAGTGAACAGTTTTGACCATATCTGCAGACAGTGTAAGTGGTAGGTGTTCTACATAATGGAACACGCGGGGGGAGATGATTCAAACGCGGCTACACAACCAATAATAAAAGAACAAATACCTCTCGAGATGCTTTTTAAAAAAACAACAACAACTGTACATCATTTCCGCCACTAGGGGGTCTCCCAACCAGAATGCAGTGAGGACGTAGTTCCATGAAGTAGTGCGAGATGAAGGGAGCTATTGTTGCAGCCACCTTTGCTGATGATTTCACGATTCAGATGCGCCGACGCAGGAATGCGTTAACGGTTGATCCCTGCCGCTTTCAGTCATGTTTACCCACTTCATGTCACTTCACAATGAGAAAATGGCAGTGAATTGGCCAGTGTGAGCTCCGACTTATCATTAGAGGGGTCGACCATTGTGACCTCATGTGGCAAATTGGAGCCCCGCCAGAATTCAGCCTCTGTGAGTTTGCCGCATGGATGCCGCTAGACTGGTTTCCACAAAATTATTGCTTTCGCAACGCCGCCTCTCACCTGCAACACCCTCTGGATCGACTCCCTCAGGCCGGCCGGCTGCAGGCCCCGCCCCTCTGCCGCCCATCTGAGCAGTGCCAGCCTGAGCTCGGGGCTCGCCGCGGCAAAGTCGTCCCAGACGCGACCGGCCCACTCCGGCTCGGCACACAGAAACCGGATGGCCCGCTGATGGAAAGCAGGCAGCCCGATCTGTGGGGGGTAACGCCACACGCAGCATGAGAGATGGTGCGTCCTTTGTTAAGACATTCCGTGATTGCGAGAGGTGCGTCTCACGCACCTGGAGCCCCCGTTGAGGGGCGCGAAGCTGACGCATGAGCAGGTCACAGAGATCTGACAGGTACGTCTCGCTGCAGAGTCCCCTCAGCGCGTCCGCCACCTGAAGGTAGGCCGCTCTCACCAGGGGGCAGCGCTGAGCTCCGGTGGCGAGCCACACCGACGCCTCGACCCCGCTCAGCACCGCGCGCAGACCCGCCGGGGGGCGACTGTGAGAAGGAGGCGGACTTTAAAGCCGGGACTTTAAAGCCTGAAGTTTGGGGTGAACGGATAAACCAGGCTCCTCTTGAGCGTCACCTGTCGGCGCGCAGCGATCCCTCCAGCACGGCGGCGATCTGCAGCAGCTGCCCGTGGAGCCGGTTGTGGCAGCAGCGCTCCGGCGCGGCGGGCAGCCGGGCCGTCAGCTTCACGAGGATGTTCACGCACTCGGACGGCGGCGTCATGGCGACCAACGCCTTGGCGGCCATCGCTCTCACACCGTGAATGGGACTGGCGGACAGCTGGAGCAGGGGAGGCAGGAAGTCCGCCAACGCTCTGGCAGAGGGAAAACACAGGGAAACAAATCAGCCGGTCCAAGTAAATCCCATGAAACGACGAAACAAATCAAGACAACAAATTAATTTTAAGTGTTGATAAAAACTAAAGTGTAAAACCTAATTAACCAGTGGTCCTAATTCACAGTATACAAAGTTCAGTCTTCTCTGGTTGAGGAGAGCTGATAAATCAATCAGGTCTGTTTTTTCTATTGCAGTGTAACATTTAAAGGGGCACACCCCCAATTTTACACGTGTAGGTCAACTATTAGAAAAGAGGACAACTGGGCCTGTAAAAATTGCTTAATAATGGAGGAGCTTTGTAATCCTGATGTTCTCGTGGTGATGTTATAATGGGGTTGCTGTGTCTGACGAGAGCAACCTTACTCAGCCGAGTCCTGGACGCCAGGCTGGAGCTGGGCCAACAGAGTGAGGATCGGGTAGAGCGACGGCTGGAGGCGGAGCCTGGCCTCCTCAGGCGGACCCTGAAGGCCACCTGCCGCCCCTCTCAGCTCTGCCAGGAGGAAAGGCTGCAGCTCAGAGTAGTGGCGGAAGAAGGCGGAGGCGGACATGCCGTGCTTGGCGCCGCCCTCCTCGCTGCTGGGCCTCTGGCCGAGCATCCGCGAGCA
The DNA here is from genome assembly GCA_901007715.1 of Dactylopterus volitans. Lineage (NCBI taxonomy): Eukaryota > Metazoa > Chordata > Actinopteri > Syngnathiformes > Dactylopteridae > Dactylopterus > Dactylopterus volitans. The sequence goes on from CAAKHG010020554.1 coordinate 5,568, forward strand.
AAGGGAACCTGGAAGCCGGTTTTGATACGTGAAAAAAGTCTCCGGGGAAACGCCTCATTCGACATATTCAAAAAAGGAGGGTTGTAATTGTGTCGTACTGTAAAGCTGCAGGGCGGCGTTCCTCATGGCCCAGCAGGGAGAACTGAGCAGGGTGAGTGACAAGATGGCGACGGCGGGAGCGAACCGGAGGGCGGCTACGCCCAGGCCGGAGCTGCGCGCCAGCGCCTGCAGAGTGTGAACCGCGCACACCTGAAACAGCAGGGGAGGCCGTCACCATCCCGTTCGCATAAAGAGGCGGCGGCTGCTTGACAATGTGTGTTCCACGCACCTGCGGGAGGTCCAGGGTCTGGTCCCAGCTCTCAGGCAGAGGGGTTCTGGCCACCTCCAGCAAGGTTTCCATGCTGTGCGCCAGCAGCGGTCGCACTTTGCTGGCGTCCTCCGCCGACACGACGCACAGGATGAGCATCGGCAGCCCGGCGGCCCGGCGGGTGACCGAGGTAGAGCGAGGAGAACGCAGGACCTGCAACCCCTGGTGGGATCCGAGAGAAAATATGTTGGTGGACCCGAAGTCAAACATCTGCGTTAAATCAGGAAAAAAAAAAAAAAAAAACCCAGGAAGGTCAACCCTACTTGTTTCAGCATGTGAGCCGGGATGTCCCTGAGCTCCGGATCGCCGCTGCTCAGCAGGGCGGCACAGAACTTGGTGAAGCCCACGCAGCATCCCTCTACTGCCCCCTGGTGAGAAAAAGCATGGGTTTCAGGAAACCAAATGATTCAAATTTCATGCCCCTCCAGCCCTTCTTCTTCTTCTCTTTTTTTTTTTTTTTTAAATCAAACGCACCCAGTGACGACATTTGAGAAGGATATTGTGGAAAACTTTCGATGCTCTTATTAGATCGTCTTTTGATAGGAGGCACTTGCTGGGGTTGGATTCGGCGAGGATTCTTTCCACCAGAGAACCTAAAAAGATCCCCGTTTCCTGATGAGAAGACAAACAATTACAACACGCACACACACACCACACACACGCCAATGACATGCGAGTTAGGCGCCACTACGGTTCAGTCGTACCTTTAGAGAGACCCAGCAGCAGGTGAGAACCAGGCTGTGCTCTTCAGACAGGAGGACACACTCCTCCTCATCCCCTTGCTCTCCTCCAGACGCCTGAGCTATCAGAGAGCTGATGGCGTTCCCCATATCGCAAAAAGAAGGCGGGGCATCTGAGGCGAAAACACGACGCACATGGGGTGAGCGGTCACAAATCTGAAACGCCCGCGCCGTCTCTGCATCGTTCGCCGTTACCCATCTCAGCAGCACACGGGTCTCCATGCAGCACGCCCAGCAGAAGCAGCGAGATGTTCTCCAGCAGGCCCAGGACCTCCGTGGTCAGACCGCGGTCGAGTGCGTCAGAAACGCCGCCGGGTGCCTCGAGCAAGCATCTCTGCAGGGCGCTCAGAACACCTGAAAGACCATTCATGAGGGCACGTGAAGAGCTCTCTTTCTCATCACCGCAGGGAATCATCGGGTGTCGGGGCTCACCGTGTATGGGCTTGGTCCTCGCGGCCAGCATCATGTCGGCCTTGGCGGCGAGGTAGTGCTCCTCCAGCTCCTTCACCAGGAGCCCGACAAAGCTGGAGGTCCGGCTGCCACCTCCACAGTTGACGGTCACCTGACTCCCCAGCACGCTAACCTCAGACTGGCCCTGCGAGCTGGAGATGGGACGGAGACGAGTTCACATCCATCACATCCGACGTGTGTGGCAATCGGAGGGAGAGGGAGAGGGAGCAGGAGGCCGGGGCTCACTTCTGGAGGAGGACCTTCATCATCAGTGCTCCCATCTGAGCCTGCTGCACGCGAGGGCTGCGCAGAAGCTGCCTGGCTCGCGTGGGCAGCGCGGCGGTGACGTCATCAGGGAAACCGGGTGGGAAGAATCTCAGCAGCAACTCCGCGGAAAGCTCCCGAATCTGTAGGAGAAAACAATATTGAGCTGACTGGCTTCAAGCTTTCATGCTCTTCAACTTTAATAGAGGATTGTGGGTTAAGGGAGCTCCAACCTCATTTGTGGAATCTTCTAAACAGCTGAGGAGGACCAGCTGTTTGGTCCTGCTGAAGAAATCCCACTGTCCTCTCAGTCTGGCGCAGCTAATAAGAGACCCCATATTCACTGCAGAGGAGATTTAACGGTTAATTCATTCATTTTATTTATCTGAATCCTCGGGCAACACGTTGAGGGAGAACCGAGGCGCCATGCAAAGTCCTAAAAACACAACAAATACAAAAATAGACATGAAGGAGACACGAGGCAGCGACGGGCAAACTGACCATAAACCCAAAAGCCATTTAAAAATGCCAAGAAAGTGCCAGTCGATGAATAATAAATCATCTAAAACTCTAAAAAAAAGTGAAAAGTTAAGTCAGAATCAGAAAACACTTGCAAAAGCGGCGTGAATTCATCTTTGAGCTGGTTCTCAAGTATGTGAGTATGTGACATAGTACATAAGAGGATGAAAAAAAAGGGGGGGGGGGGAATGTTAAAAAGGCAGCCGAAAAACATAAAACGCAGCATGCGGCAAAAACATTCACAAGACGTTTCAAACTAATTTAAAACACAAACGCCACTAGCTACTAATGCTTGAAATCGAGATTAATTAAGTCAATTTGCACTGGTTTGGAAGCATATTCAACGTGTGTGTGTGTGTGTTTGGGGGGGAGCACAGCAAGAGAAGGCTGTATGAATATTACTGGTTGCATGGCAACAATTCACGCACCACACACACGAGGACGTGGGTTACATTTACTGTTTTTGTTTTTTCACGCATCACCGGCGCTCCACACTGACCTGGCGGTTGTCCCTTCCTCCTGTCGGGGCTCCAGGTGTCGGTGCAGGTCTCCAGCACGGCGGACAGCAGCAGCAGCGCAGTCTTCTTCCTCTGGTAGCTGTGCCCCGGCGCCAGATAGCAGTACGGAAGCTGGCTCAGCCAATCCACAAAACCTGAGGGGGAGACAACACGGAAACACTCGCCAGTCCCACGCCAGGTTGACCTGATCCGGCACGTTCGCCTGGTGGCAGTTGAAAAAGTATAAAACGGAGTTTGAAAGAAACGGCCGCGGATGCCCTCACCGATCCCAAGGTCCAGTGTTTCCTGTGCGCCCTCCGAGGGGCTGGCGTCCTCCCTCTTGCCCTTCTGCCCTCTGACGTGCGCCAGGCATCCGTCTCTGACGCGGACCAAGAACCGCTTCACTCCCACCTGGAAGTGCTGGCGAAAGGGCGAGGACTCGCAGTTGAGGTTCTGGGGGATGACGGCCCTCATGATCGCCAGCTCCTCCGGCGTCGGCGTGTCTTTGGTCCTCGGGCTCCAGCAGAGGAGGTTGAGGGCGGCCAGTCGAACTTTGTCGTCCGCGGATCCCAGAGCTAGCCGGAGGGTCTTCAGGGTGGAGCGGCCCCGCAGAGCCCAGGGGGAGCCTCCGGTCGTGGCCCGGTAGGAGCTCATGATGCAGGCCCAGGCGCAGAGGTGGCCGGGGCTGGACGGGTCCAGGGAGGCCAGCAGAGGCTCCACGGCAGCGGGGAAGACCTGGAAGGTGCAGGGCAGCAAATGCGTGGCGCTGTTGCTCTGCACCAGCGCCACGTCGGAGGTCAGCGCCTCGAGCAGGAGCGGCTGCCAGCGTTCCGCCCACCGATCGGCCAGATCCGGCTCCCCTCGCGAGCCGCCGCACAGCTCTCGCCTCTGCTGCTGGATCAGGCTCTTGTAGAGCTCCGAGCCGCACGGCGACAGGCGATTGGTCGAAAGGGACTTCAGGATGTGGCCGGGTATTTCAGCGCACCGGTTCAGCACCTGATTTGACAAAGAAGCACACGTTCAGCCGTCAACGCCGCCGCCGCCGCCACACCGTTAACGCTGCAGCAACCGCTGATCCTCACCACGTCGGCGCCCAGATACGGCAGCAGAGCGCAGAGGCGCCGATACTTGGCTTTGGCTTCCCACGGGAGCTGGACGACGCGCTGCAGCAGAGTGAAATAAAGAGTCCTATCCGTGTCGTTGAAGCGCGCGCAGTCCATCGCGTAGAGGTCCAGCAACAGAGCGAAGGCACCGCGCACAAACTCCGGGACGCCCTCCACCTGCGAACCGGGACAGACGTCACCAAGCAGCTCTGAGGCGCCGTTGAATAATCGCATAAAATGTCATAAAGGTCCCGCGATGCGACGGGGCTCGTTCCTGAAATGGAGATTCCACTCCTGCACACACGTTTCGAGCTTAAACATGAGCCGTTTTCTGCGGTTTCTCCTGAATAAGGCACATTATTATGAATGGATGAAGGTTTATCTTGAACATGTTAGAATGACACAAAACAAACCAAAATAGGCAAAACGATTGAAAACAATGTAAAGTAATTTAAAGCTTATTTAATCCCACCCCTTCTCCATCTCTCAGCGAGTTAAACTGCTGATGATCAGAGTTCACTTCCTGTTTCTGTTTTTGATATATACATGTTCACAAATCTAATTTAAAATCAAGATATTTAAAAATGTCAAAAAAGGGTCAAAAAATAAACAAGCAGCACAAACAAACAACATTATGTGAGAACCCCTGAGGCCCTTCCTCCTCCCTGTGCTTTTTATTAATATCTAAAAATGCAATGCAAATGATTTAGCATTTCCTACATCCTACAACATTTGGCTCCCGTTTGATTTTTAAAGTGCAATGATAATAATTCAAAATTTACCACGACTCAAAGGAAAGTTGGCTCGAAAACACGTTTTTATCTGGAATACAAAAACATAAACGAAGCGGGAACATCCCGGGGAGAACCCCCACTCACTGGGCTCTCAGCATTGGTCCAGATGACGTGAACGAGCTGCTGCTGCAGGCCGCCGTCGTCGGGCAGGAGGCGAGCGCCCGTCACCCCCCAGAGATCGGCCGCACACTCCTTGACCTTCCTCAGCCACAAGGTCAACGCTGCAACGGCATGTCACGTCTGAACAGGCGCCTCGGAGAATGGCAAAAAAAAAAAAAAGGGGGGGCCCACCAATGAGCAACCGGGGACGTTCGCTCACCTTCGAAGGCTAAGTAGTGGCAGTCCAGCTTCTCCTCGCACAGCGTGTAGACCGGAGGAAAGAGGCCGTCCAGCAGCAGGCACCGCTGGGAGCACAGGAGCGGTTAGGGTTCGTTGGTCACGGGGAGCAAAGGAGGGCGAGCGGCGTTCTCCGTGCTTACCTCTGCGGCGGCGGCGGCGGGCGAGCTGAGCAGAACGTGGCTCTGGCAGCAGGTGAGGAGGCCCCTGCTCACCGCCAGACTGCCCACGCCGTCCCTCCCCGCGGGGATGCAGCGCACCCGGAGGGAGCCGACGGTCAGCAGACAGGAAGCTGAGAAGAGACGGGGGGACGTTATTTGGGGGCACATAAGAACATCTGGGGGAGGGCGGGGAGTGGTTCAAAACAGTCGGCGTTACTTTACAAGCGTCTACTTTCAGATTAGTGGTGGTTTAGGGTTTTATTTTTCCACCCTTATCACTTGTGTGAGTGCCTATATACTAAAAGATGCAGACTTATTTATGCTTTTAGGTACAGTGCTTGACAAATGTATAAGGTCGACGCCACAGCTGCCCCAACTTAAGAGCACTGCCAATTACCAAAATCATTTTTTCATGTTTCTGGTTGTTAATCCACCAGTATGCAGAGGCTCTTTGGCTAAAATGATATTTTTAATGCTAAAATATAATTATAATGGTTATAGATGATTTTCCGGATTTACTGTTTTACCAAAAAAACAAAAAACAAAAATAAAAACAGAAAAATATAGTGAAGCACATCATCATTTCTTGGTGTCAAATGATTATTTACTTGCATTCCTAAACATAAAAAATGAGTCTAAGTGGTTGAATGTTTTGCTTGATGAATTTCTGACTCCGTCTCAAATCTGGGAAAGAAAAGGCGAATTGAGTTTAAAATTTGTAAATATATGTATGTATATAAAACCTCACACTGGGTGTGTTACATTCTCTTCCTGCATTCTATGCCATGCTTAGCCTACCTGTGGGTGAGCAGGGACACTGGACTAAATCACATCACTGTTTGATAACTTTTTTGAACTCAGATTGAGCGATTGTCCAAATTGTCAGAAGTGTCGGCGGCTTCGGCTTGTGTCTTGCGTGCGCCGCCCGTCATCGTCGGCTGCGATTTAACTGGATTGCTACTTAATAACTAGATGGATTCAGTGACGAGTTGGCTCTCTTTTGTTGGCCTAAAACGTTGATTTGAAGTTTAGCGTGTAAAAGCGAGAGGTTTTCTGTCTAGCAGTTTTCGGAGGAGCAGCCTCAGCTCCAGTTTCATTTACACTCGCTGCTGCAGACAGTCGTATGAACCTTTAACGCAGTTTTTTTTTCCACAAGGTGAAGCGTTAGCACGCACCCGGCTGAGCGACCTGCAACAGGCTGCGGGCGGCGGCGCCGCCAGCCAGGCCCTCCGGCGCCGTGTTGACCAGCATGGCGACGGCAGCGCCGGCCAGAAGACGAGTGTCCCTGCTGCAGCGCTGCAAGACAGACAAGGCCGACTGATGGGATGCAAAACACACACACGCGCGCACGCACGCACACACACGAGCAAATATTCACGATTTCAAGGGACAAATCAATAAAGAACCTGGCTGCTGATTATGTCCACAAGCGCCTGCAGGATCTTCTGCACCGCCGGGCTCCTCCCCGGCTCAGCGTCCCACACCAAAGGGGCCACCTCGCCGGATAACAGCTGGAAGATCTGGAGACAAACCTGCAGGGATCACAGTTCTCGGATCAGCGAGGGTGGACCGCAAGGAGGAATCGGCGTTATCGATCGGCGTGCCGGGCGGGGTCGGGCTCTCTGTGAATCCCTCAACAAAAGTTCTTATGGTTCAGGTTTGTCCTGCAGACAAGATCTTCAACGTATTGCACCATCTGGTATTCCTCTGTTACCATCGATACTTCTCTTGTTCCACCAAGCTGAGTATGGCTTAAAATTTGGACCCAATTCAGAAAACAGCACGGTCTACACAGAGCGTCGATTCCAGCTCCAGTTGTGAACAACCAGGAACTTCTCCCCTCATGCTCTGACACACACCCACCCACCTGCCGAAGCTGAAATTGACCAATTCCTCTCTCTCTTAAGATGCAGCAAAAACGACTGATGTCCGTCATCTACAATAAGATTGCACTCTTAAGCCCAGCTTCCGCTGTGTTACCTAAAAATGCGTGGGAACAAGAGCTGGATGTAGACATCCCATTCTTCCTCGATCCGTGCCAGACACGGGTTGCTTCAGTGGAAGGTGCTCCACAGAGCTCGTTTTCACAAACGCTGAACTCGCTAAGATATATTCCAACCACAGCGACGCTTGCAACCGCTGTAAACAGTCTCCAGCTGACCATTCACACATGTTCTGGACGTGCCCGAAGCTGACTAACTTTTGGTCTGACATCTTCCCAACTCTCGAGCAGGTTCTCAACATGAATATAGAACCCAGTCCCCTGACTGCTCTTTTTGGTCTCCCTCCGACTATGAATTTGCCCGTTACTGCACAGCGAGTCATTGCCTTCACTACGTATTATCCTTCTAAAATGGAAAGCTGTCCATGTGACATCTATATCACGTCTATGCGTCATCGATGAGGGATCCTCCTCTGTGGCTCCTCTTGATGGTTCTTCTCCTCCCTTTTCTTTCCCTGGAGTTTTTCCTCACTACAGTTGAGTATCTAAGGACAGACTGAAGTCCACTGAGGCTGTGTGACTTGTGATTCTGGGCTGCAAAAGTAAAACCGACTTGACTTCTCTAAGCACACACTCACACACACACTCTCCTCCGTGTTTACCTTGACGGCGATGTAACACAGTGGTCCGTCCTGCAGGGATTCTTCTCCGAGCAGGAGCTGGAACACCTCAGAAACCTTCTCCGCCAAGGACGGGAACAAATCCTGCCACACTTCTCGACCGCCGGCGCTGTCCTCCAGGAACATACAAGCTGACAAATACAGGGTGGATGAAATTATGCATAAGCCCAAATAAATCTGATAGCATGCCATCTTTGGTCAACACCAACCTCTTTGAAGGTCCTCAAAAGACAGCACCTAGAGAGAAGACGAGGTCAGAGTGGTCCGCAGTGTCTCAGTGCTGATTGTTTGCAAACCCCCACGAACCGGATGTTCTGTACCTGCTCGGTGTCGACCATGGCGCGCAAACACGCGCGCGTTTCCCCCAAAACCAGCTGGCGGTGCTGCAGCTTTGCCAGATGCTGCAACATCTGCACCGAGGAGAAGGAGGAGCGTCAGCGAGACGCCTCTTTAAAAGGAAAGCAAATGGCGAGGGGGCTGACTGACTGACCTGGTCCACCTTTCGACAGGCCGTGGAGACGCCGACCATCCGCAGCTGCAGGGAGATGAGGAGCCTGACCAGGAGCGTGACGTCACCTTCGCCCAGACCTCGCAGCCTCCCCTCGGGCGCGCTCCTCAGCAGCTGCAGCGCCTCCTCCAAGCAGCGCTCCTTGCCGCGCTTCGCGCCGCTCCTGGTCGCCATCGACAAGAACCAAATGTCACCGACGGCCAGACAGGAAGTTCCAAGTTCTGGTCGGACAGTACGAACCTGGAGGCTTCGCAGAGTTTATCCAGGAGCCGCCGCAGCGTTTGGTCGGCGTGTTCGCGCGTCTGGTCCCCGCCGATCGCGCACTCCCGCAGGCGTCCCAGCAGGTCATCGAACGGCAACATGGTTACCGGTGGATCCACGCCGCCGAGCCACGTCCGACACGCTGTGGCTGGCAGACACACGGGAGCGGCACGCCGGCACCTCGGTCACGTGACCAACTCTTATTCTACCATTGGAGAAGCGGCGTTCATCTCAGAGTGACAGCCGCCTTACCGCCATCTAGAGGTGGAGGGATAAACTACAGTCAGTTGAAATTGGAGACAACCGGGGCACATGTGTAATACGGTGTTTCAGTTTTTTTTGTCACAGTAAAATTAAGATAAGTAATTAATCAAATATTAGCGTGAGTAATAAGATGAGAGTATGAAAAAAGTGGGGGAGAAAAACTCAATTTCATGTCCCACTAATTTTTTTCAACTGCTTCAATGTCTGTTGTCTCGTCTTCCTCTCCTTATCTTATATACGGCCTGTGATCTGGATCCGGGTCGCGGGGGCAGCAGTGGCCTGACGTCCAATCCACACAGTCCACATGGAGGACGGACCCATGTCTCTGCCTCGGGCCGGACCTGACCGGACCCCATGGTCAAAGGCCCAACACCAGGAGCTCACCGACAGGCCCCTTCCCCAGGCCTGGATCCAGGGTGGGGCCCCGGTTTCCCGGCGTGCAGGGCACACTGGTCCGTTGATGTTTTTCTTCGCACATGCGTCTTTATGGACCATTCTTTGTCTGACTCTGACCCTTCACCCAAGGCCAGGTTGCCATGGGAGACCCTAGCAGGGGCTGCTGCCCGCCACAAAAACACTCAAACCCCTCCACCCCAGTAAGGCGATGGTCCACGCAGGGGTCAATGTCAGTTGCCCAAAAAGGTAAATACTCCATCTAGTAATCACTGCTCATTGCTACTTGACATTAATGGTAATATTTAACTCCGAGTGGCTCATTTGAGGAGGTACGTGCCGCGGGCTGATACTTCAGAAAGGCCGATGAAAAATGTTGAATGTCGGAAATGAAAAAATAGAAACTTGACCATCATCCCCGACTTCTGTATGACAGGTGACCTCCAAACGGAAAGCTTTTGTTCCTGAAACAGAAACTCCCTGCACTGACTTGATCTTACTGGCCGTCTGTTTCAATGAGATTTTGCTTGCATTGGCAGTCATATGCTCGACATTTGTGTCACCATGTTGTGTGCGTTTTGTATCATGTTTTTTTGTATGTAAAATAGCCGTGAATAACTTGACTTAGAAGACCTGTCTGGGTTTATTTAGAGTCGTCGAAGACACGCGAAGACATTCTATTCGGAGGTAGACGTCCAATTATTAGATATCGTAACCATCAGTGAGGGGCAGTACCTGTTCCGGGCGGCGGGGGGCGCTCGCTCCCGGTGTCTCCGAGAGCTCGTCACTTTTCCAGCTCTTCCTCCGAAGAAGCTCTCCACCGTCTCCGCGTTACCAACAACAGTTTACAAACATGTCGGCGTCGTGATCCGCGGGGAACCAAATGGCTAACGCGGCTCGCCCGCCGCCCCCCTCGCGTCACCCGCGTCGGTTCCTCTGGTTTTTCGTGTTCGTTTCCGTCGCCGACGCGCAAAACATCGTCGGTAAGAGCTGAAGGAAGCGAAAAGCTAACGGTCTCTAAGGAAAAACTAGCAAAAGAGCTAGCGACCCCGGTTAGCTTATAGCCCCAGTCAAGAGTTGTAGTTTAATAAAAACAACCAACATTAAATGTGTCAAATTATGTTACGTTCAACAGTTTTCCAGCCGTCTTACGTCACCGCAACCGGACCAACAGTGACGGGACACTTGCTCGGAAACTCGAACGGCGTCTCCCTGCATGTGCGGACAGTTTCTCCATCCAACACCTCAGGTAGCCTCAAGCCCCCCCTGAACGCCCCCCATCCCCCCATCCCTCCATCCCTCTGCCGTCTCTAAATGACTGCAGTTATGTTTTATAGTTGTGCTCCATCGGTCAGCTACTAGATAGATCCGAGGCGCAGTCCTCCAGTGAGAACTGTGGTTTTCATGGGAGATCAGTTCAGGTGACTTTATCCACGCCTGTATGCAGATGTGGTTCGCAGTGAGCAGGCGCGTCCACATCTTACACAAACATAGACACTAGCAGAACCATAAAAAACCCAAAGTGCCCAAAGGAAAAAAAGAACCTGTTTAGTCGTTGAAATTCACTAAATACGGGGTGGGAGTCGTCATTTCAATTCGTTGAAGGTGTTTGTTTTTTCTTTTTCTTTTGACAGGAAGCTTTGGTCCTTTGTCGTGTGAAGCTGAGGAGACGCAGTGGGTTCTCACAAAGGAGCAAGTTGGAAAGGTGGGAAACTGCTCTCTACACTATCACCACCATCATGGATGAGACTGAAATATTGCAAAAAAAAAAAAATTAGAGCTGATTTTTGAGTCTTAATTTAAAAAAAAAAAAGAGTCTCTAAAATTGAACCAGTGCATTTGTTATTGCGGCGTTTGGACTAGCATGTTTGCCACACTTGTTTTTTTTTTTTTTTGCCCCAGACTGCAGTCCGCGTCCAGCTCACCCTGGATAGAAATCTGCACTTGTGCGGTGACAATGAGACGGACGCCGACTGTTGCCCAGAGCCGCTCTGCGTCCTGGAGACCCTCCAGGTGGCTGCATGTGTGGGCGACCAACCTCAGGCGTCACTGCTGGTCCAGGCCGAGGTTTACGCCCTCCTGGTTCCTGCTAACCCGGGTTCTGGTAATATGAGTTGCAACTCCCATCCGATCAGCTTTCAGCACGAGCAAAGGTATTTGAGATGGATTCTAACCGTCTGTCCGTTTTTAGACAATAAAACGGTCATTCCTAACCAAGTGTACCAACCGCTGGGCTCTTGCCCCTGCGACCTCACGCTCAGAAAATGCGACATACGCTGCTGCTGTGACAAGGTATCCACATGGCTCTCACGTTAGCTTAAAAAAAAAAAAGAGGCTAAGATATTTGCTTCTGTATTCGTCAGCAGCGCCTCATGTTGTCTGACTTCAACAGGACTGTTCCACTGAGGACCTGAAGCTGTTTGAGTCCCAGTGTCTGCTGGGGCCCTTCGGCGGACACGTCTCTCCAGCTCCGGACTATCAATGCGCCAACCAGACGTCCGATAACCCCCCAGATTGGTTTCCATTTTTATGCGTCACCTCCCCGCCTGAAAACAACCCCCATCTCGGGCTCTTCTACCAAGGAGAGAAAATGTGAGAAATTACCGATGCAATTTTTTTTTAAACTATGTTATTTATTAATTGCTGTAATTTGTGATTCATCTTTTGGCTTTTAACTCTGCTAGCGCACCAAAGCCTGGGCCGTCCTTCCAAATGCCTGTCTTGTCGGCACCGGTGCCGGTTAATATCTACACCCAGGGGAGTCCCATTTTCAGATCGGATGATCAGTACTTCACTATTCCACAGGTTAGTCAGGTGTTTGTTTGTTTTTTTTTGTTTTCTGCGTATTCTCAATAATAGTGTTTCCAGTTCATGTATTTTATCTTGTGTGTCTTGTATGTGTGTGTTCCGCAGAGGGCTCTTGGCCGTTGCGTGAATGATGCTCCGGTAGCCTTCCTCAACAACTTCAACGTCAAATGCGTAAACCTGCTTCGCTCTTGTCCAAGCGGATCCCCTTTACAGACGAAACCAGAAGATTTGAGGGTTCAAGTGAACAGCGGGCAAGGAGGTACTGCGTGTCTAAAAGATCTCCGACATTGCCCTTAAACGTTCTGCTGCCACTCGAAAACGCCGGTGCTTGATTCCTGGGGTCTGCTCTCCAGGCGACGTCACAGTGGATGTGGTCGATGAAGGCGCCGCCGACCTGAGTCCCTTTGTGTCAAGCGTAGATGCAGTCGCGCCTTCAGGTATGCGAGTAACATGTCATTACTATGGCGACAGCGACTTAAGATAATGGTTAAAGCATAACACTTGAATTTGTTCTGTCATTTGTCATTTTTTATTTCTCCCAAGGTGCCAGAGAAGTATGTGGGAACGTGACCTTGGCTTTGGATTACAAATTCTACTGGGAAGGAAACGGCATCACAAACATCACAGTGACTCGCACGGTCGGGACTGTCACCTTCAGCGGCAGCGGTGAGGGCCCATAACATTTGCCCGTAGATATTAAGCTGCGATGATTAATCCACTGACCAATCAAAGATGAACTTAAACATCAATTCATTGGTTCATTCATTGGTTTTAGTGGATTTAGAAAGTCAGCAAACATTTCCAGCTTCACAAATGTGAATACTTTCTTGTTTCTCTTCTCCTCTATGACAGTAAACAGAATATCTGTGGGTTGTAGACAAAATCTCTCTCCCTCTTCTATATATATATGTGTGTGTGTGTGTGTAAATGATTTTTTTAACACCATAACATTGAATGAATTGAGAAAATAAACAATAACTGCAAATGTTTGTTGAGTTTTAGGCTCTTTTACCTTTTGTGTCTACTTTGCAGCGGCGTTAACCACGAGGTATTCTGCTGTGTTTCTGAACGGGGATCTAAACAGTGAACAGAACTCAGGGAACCCAGGTGAGAGAAAGATACAGGCGACACACTCTGTTCTGACAAAAGTTTTGAATGAGCTGTTTGTCAAGCAGTTGACGCCCCAAACATGTGAAATGACAGGATATCAGGCGGGCAGACCGGTCATAGCTGGAATTGCGGCCGATGTTGAAAACCAGACGGACTCGGTGCAGAGGATGCCAGTCAATGTCTGGAAACCAGGTGACTCGCTTCTCGCCTGGATTATCTTGTCCAGGTCGTTTTGCCTGTGACGCTGTGTCAATAGTGTCCCATACATCAGTTAAACAAGGCTCAATATTTGTTTCTGATTTGCATCGCAGTGAGTGACGGGCTGTGCTCCACCGCTGAGAAGGAGCCTGTTCTCTTTGGTGAGAATTCCACATCGGGATGCCTGCTGCCCGTCAGCCTGCGGGATCTGATTCAGTGTGATCTCCTGCGGTGAGAAGCTCAGCGTGAGCTCATGTTTAGTCTGCATCACATCGAGGTGCTTAAGTAAAATATAATGTTTTGTCTCCTTTAGAGAGACTGTTACTTCTCTCCAGGAAGCTTTGATTACAGCCACATATGTTGCGATACGTGGAAACCCAGATTCACTAACTATGGCAGACTGGGTGAACATAAGCTGTGAGTAGATGTGATTTTCTTTAAACACCTCATACTTTTCTGATTTATTCATATATCTGTGGAGATTTTTTTCTATTGTCTTATTTCAACTTGAAATGGCAAAATCATCAAAGTTCTGCGAAGTGGTTTTTGCGCTGCTACTCGCCAACAGTCGAACTTGACGTGCCAATTTTCAGATGTTGCAGTGAACTCAAGCGCAGCGATGGAGGACAGCGAAGGTTCCTGCAGCGGGATTCCGTCCCACCTGCAAATCCATGTTTGGAGTTCAGTCACAGGCACGATTGAGGGGAAACCGCAAAGAGAGATCGAAGCTCTTCAAGTCAGGTGTGTGTGTGTGTGAAAGTGACATCGTCAACGCAGTGCTTGTCGCGAGTGGCAGTATATTCTCGGCTTCCGGGAGCGACGTTGATACGTAGCTCTTGCTTTGGTCCATTTTTAGCTACAGTCTGTCCACCTGGGCTCTGGAGTGTGGAGGAGGAGATGTCTCCCCATGTGTGGCTCCAACACAGACGCAGTTGTTCCCCGTGACCTCCTCGGCCACCTTCATTGACATTCTCGTCAACACCGGACCACCGAAAACCAGGTGCAGAGTCGTCTTTTAACTAAAGCTTCATTTCTGACATCTGTTCCCGCGGCCTGACTGATCCCGACGTGGAACGCGATGTTCCGTTTCAATGTTTTGCTTCCCAGGTTCCAGATCAACTTCACGGAGTACGACTGCGAGAGGAACGATGTGTGTTGGCCGGAGCTCGCCTTTCCACTCACCAAGTATTACACAGGTGGGAATTTTAACGCCTCATTTCTTTAATGCCTTTTGAACCTGAGATCCAATGCTCTTTCCTCCAGCGTGAGATTGGAACGCAGACAGTGGAATCTCAGCCACGGCGTCGTTTCTTTGAACAGAGCAGACGGATCCGAGAAATTTGTCAAAAGAAAGAAAAAACAATGCATCTACAGTATGCAGCTCAGATCCCAAAATGTTGGGATGCTGTATAAAGTTTAAACAGAAACAGAGTGTATTGATTTGCAAAACATTGCAACCGCATGTGCAGGAGAAAGTGGAACCAAATCAACGTCCCTCGCGTTGAAACCGAAACTGCAATTTTACACCGAGAAGCCACGTTTTTAAATTGCTGCGCTATTTGCCGGCGCAGAGTTGTGAACCGCTCCCCATCTTTACCCCTGACGGACTTTCTTTTAATATCCAGTCACCTTTAGTCACCTTTCATCAGTTCACCTGAGTAATCGTGAGATGATCCTCGAGATGTTTCAGCATTCCACAGCTCCTCTTTTGTTGCCTCTGTCTCTACTTTTTGTTTTTTTAAAAGACGTTGCTGGCTTCAAATTGAAAATGGAAATTTAATTTTCAAAAAACAATCACGTTTCTCGACGTGAAATATTGTCCTTTTTTGTTATTATTAATTAAATGTGGAGTGCCATTGTCGTGCAGTTCATCACGCTCTGGCTCTGTTTACATCTTCCACTGCATCCCACTTATCTGGAAACCACTCGGTGCAGCTGTGCCGATGCCGATTCTCCGACTGCATTCCACTCTGACATAAATTCAGCAGAGTGCAGCTGATTGAAATCACAACATCAGAAGAGAGAAAAAGAAAAAAGAAAAATCTTAATTGCCGTTTGAGAATGGATACTGACTATTTTGACCTTCAAATTCCACAGGCGAGCCATATTCTCAGTCTCTGGCCAAGGGCCTTATCTTGGTTTTCTTCTTTATCGCCGCTTCGGTTCTTGGGACTCCATGGAGACAAATCCGGCAAGCTTGGAATTATGGCTCTCTGTTATAGTGCGAACCAAGAGGAACAATGGGAACGTAAAAAAAAAAATGAGAACGTAAGAAAAGGGTGAGAGGTGAAACATGGCACATTTGTGTGTTACTGCAATGAACTGTAGTTGCACTGTTTTTCACTTGCACTGTACATTTTTTTTTGCATATTTATGGTAATGAGAATAGTTGCTGCACTATTGTTTAATAAAATATTTTTCTATCAAGTTTTCTCTCGGCTCATGTCTCTCAGCAGAGAATAGCATAACAAACAATAGCTAAGTTAATTTTCTTTGATTTAATTTCTTTGTCTACAGTATAATTTAAAAAAAAATGTTGAGAATCTGAAGAAAACTCCAACCAATATTGGATGGTTGTGATCTTCAGCCCTTCGGATGCCACCGCATTAAAAACAGGCGTGGTAGTGGGGTGGAGGTGGCCGCATGAGCTGAGGAGCGCTCCCGGAAACCCACCGGCTGTGAGCGCGCCTCATCACTGCTTCCACGAATGCAGTTTGAAGTTCTACCATGTAAAGGGGACACTGTGTTTAAACCAGATCCAGAAGAAGCAGCAGCAGCAGCACCACCACCACCACCTCCTCCTCCTTCTTCTCTGGGCCGGAGTGGAAAACACTCCTTTGGCCTGATGAGTCAAAATGTGAAATTTCGTTTGGAAGTCATGGCAGCCGCCCAGCTTGTAATCAACACAAAGGTTCAAAAGCCAGCGTCCGTGATGGCATGAAGGTGCTTTGGTGCCCATGGCATCATGGGTAACCTGCACAGCTGTGAATGGTTGCACAGCGGTCGATTACTGCCGGACCACACATGCGCGTTTCGGAGCAACATTGGGGAAGACGCTACTGCAGCGTGGCTCTTGTGGTAAAAGAGTCTTGAGTGCTGAACTCACTGTGTCAACTGACACCAACTGAAAATACTTGGTGCACTATGAAACGTTAAAATTCAACAAAGAAGACCCCGGGAGGCTAAAATCAAGCGAAAACATGAAAACATTCCATTTTTGAAATTGCAGCAATTGGTCTCCTCATTTCCCAACCGATGACACAGTGTAGTTAAAAGAAGAAGTTGAAAGAAGGTTGCGGTAAACATGACCCTGTCGCAACTTTATTTTTTCAAACAACAGAATCAGAAATACTTTGTATGTGTTAATTTGTATGGTCATTGTATGGTTGCTCCATGCCCGTGTGAATGCAAAGATGTTAATGGCATCAAATTCATGATGGGCATATGTATAATTTTCAAGAAACAATGACATTTTTCAGTTTCAACATTTGATATGTGGTCTCTGTTATTTTCAAAAAATTTTTTTAATGTTTTGTAAATCATCACGTTTGGTTTCTATTCACAATTCACGACATCCCGTCATTTTTTGGGGGGGGGGATGGGTTTGTATCTGTGCGTAATACACGAAAAACGGCCTTTCCGACATCTAACATCGGCCAGAGGAAGGTGATTAAATTATTTTCCATCTAATTCAGTAGCAGCCAAACCCCTTTTAAATTGGTTTTGAGGCGAGTCTGTGAAGGCTGGCAGCTCTGGCGAGTGTTGACGGATAAAAAAAAAAGAAAAAAAAACGATAAGGGCCGAGTGTCGAGTGGTGAGCACTGCGCAGACTCCAGCGCGCGACGCTCATTGGTCGAGAGCGACGTGCAACTGCCGTGTGCTGGAGGTGGATGTTCAACAGTGTGCAGTGACGTGGAGAGTGGCGAGCGGGCGGCCGTGTGGGGAAACTTCGCGTAAACAACGGGGGGAAAAAAAAGTTGCGAGCCGGCTGCCGCGTACGCGACGCCGACCGTGTAGATATCGGGGCGCCTCAGACCTCCACGGCAAACCTCGGCGAAACAAGTTAGTTCACTCTGGAAACTACGCGGCTCGCGCCGACTAGCCTTTTAGCTAACATATGTGGCGGCTGCACCGTCGCAGCGGCGGCTAACAAGAGGTCAGCGCTGAGCAAATGAGATGTTTTTTTTTCTTTTTTTCTTCTCCTCTCTCACGGGAGCGAAGACATGAAATGGACAGGAAAGGACTTGGACTGACCGCCGGTGACGTTTAATTTTGGGGAAGTAGCCGAAGTAGTTAGCTTGCTAATATTAGCCAGTCGGCGGGCAATATCGGGAGCGAACTGTCAAAATGGGCTCTCTGCTGCGGGGCGAGGAGATGTGCCTGGCCCAGCTGTTCCTGCAGTCCGGTTCGGCGTACGACTGCATCGCGGAACTCGGGGAACTGGGCCTCGTCGAGTTCCGAGACGTGAGTACCGACACACACCGCATTCGACGCCCTGACATACGGTTCTGACTCGAGTCCAGGACAGCTTTACCTGTTCCGTTTCCCCTATGAGCTTGTCTGACTGACTTTATCCACGCATACACAAGCAATGACGTAGCAGCTGTTCATGAAATTTCAGAAGTAAGTCATTGATTCGCGTCACTTTTGTCTGTGAAGATTGATAATCTCCCGCATGTAATGCGTCTGTCGCGCCTCTTTCAGCTCAATCCGACCGTAAACTCGTTCCAGCGAAAATATGTCAACGAGATCAAAAAATGTGAAGAGATGGAGAGGATTCTTGGTAAGAATATGCTGATCTTCATGGCACTTTTTTTTTGTTCAGTTAAAAAAATCAGAGTGGTTTCGTGAGAGGATAATGTATGAATAAAATATGATAATGTGTGAGGATGTCACAGCAGAAAGGACGGAGCTGCAATGAGATGTGAAAGCATCAAATCGCACAAGGCGTTCTCGCCGAGGTGGGATCTAGTGACCCCACAGTCCTGGGAAATGTCAGATGGTCGTAGATTTCGGTAATTGTAACTTGTCCTTAGTTAACTAAACCATCTTCTATTAGATTAAGAGAGTAGATTAACGCAGCTGTAAGACTGCTTCAGGCTGGTCGTAGTCGAATGCCCGTATCAGCATTTGGGAACTATTGAAACTTTTAATTTGCAAAAGAAAAAAAGTTGATGGAAAAGACTGTTCGGTATTTTTAACAGGATACCTTTTGAGGGAAATCAAGAAAGCAGACATTTCACTGCCAGAGGGAGACGTGAACCCAGTGGCTCCTTTGCCGAAGCACGTCTTGGCTATAATGGTTTGTCACTTGCTTATAAAACATTTATAACAACAAAGTTTCCTGGACAGTTTTAAAATCAATGTTGAAAGCTTGACACTACCTCATTGGTCATTGTGTGTGTGTGTGCGTGCGTGTGCGTGATCACAGGAACAGCTGCAGCGGCTGGAAGTGGAGTTAAGTGAGGTCACAAGGAATAAAGAGAGGCTGCAGAAGAATTTGCTGGAGCTGACTGAGTACACGCACATGCTGCGCATCACTCGTAACTTTGTTCAGAGAACCGCTGAGGTTGGTGTGGCACACTGAGTAATAGAGTAGTAGTAGCTGGATCCTCTGCACGTGCTTTTCATGCACAATTTTATTTTCACAAGATGGCAGTCAGACTCTCAGATTCGATTTTTTCTTCTTCGCCTGACATGTGTTGCATCTTACTTCCAGAGAGAGCCTCTACAAGTACAATATGAGGAGTTTCCCTTCCTAGAAAAAGACTCAATGATGGACTACAGCAGTATGCAGAGGCTAGGTGCTAAACTGGGGTGAGAAATTAAAAAAAAATAAATTCTACTTGAGTTTTATTTATTTTTGTTGTCAATGTATACAAATGTATGTATTTATTTTCTGTGCACTCTCTTGCAGTTTCATCTCTGGGCTTATTCAGAGAGCGAAGATTGAGGCCTTTGAACGGATGCTGTGGAGGGTGTGTAAAGGCTACACCATCCTCAGCTATGCAGAGGTCGATGAGTATCTCGAGGATCCTGACACAGTAGGTTTCTCAGCATATTCTTAAAAGCGCTGCACCTTTTGTCATGTGTCCCTGCATGACGGTGTGAGAGAAAAATGTCACCAGCCTTGGGAAAAGAAGCAATTGCATGACTGATGTGACTTGGATTTACAGGTGTAATATTTATCTCACTTCTTAAGCTGCGATTGTGGCTAGATGCAAGGTACGAGATTTGTTGCGTCAAAAAAAGAATTCCTATAACTAGGTGCAGTTTTATTAGCTTCATGTAAATCAGTAATGATGCCACGTTGTATGTGTTTTCCAACACATGGAAATTGGATCTCAAATATCTGTATCCTTCAAATATTAATAGATTTTGTGGCATTAATCTTATCTTCGTAAACTTTATCATAGATCAAATCTTCACGTATTAGTGATGTATTCTATACTGTGTTTTGCGCAATGTTAGAGCCACAATTTTTAGCATGGGTAGTGAAAAAGTGCAGTGGTCCTTGTGAAAAAAAGGGGTTAAACATCAGTCCTTATTGTTTGCGTGTGTTTGTGTTGCCATGGTGAAGATGGTGTACAAACAGGAGAGTGTTTTGGTTCCTTGCAAATGACAGACGATGAAAAATCCTGATACTGTGACCAAGTGTGTGTTTATCTAATAAGAGGACGAAATTGATATGATAATGATGTTAAGTCTCGTCTAAAGAGCCCTGTGGTATTTGTTCATGTTGAGATGACAGTAATCCACTACTGCTTGACTAGAAGGCCAACATGAAGGGCTGTGACGAATCACTAATTTCAAAAATACTCTCATAAAAGATCAGGAAAGTACAGTTAACCTTTAATAAGCAGTGGTCGTGTTTTTTCACAAATAATTTTTAAGGAAAAGAGGCTTCTCAAATTTGCTTTGGTGGTAGATGTTTTTTTTAGTTTTATTACTAAGGCAGTGTTTTTCTCATGAAATGTCATTATAAACTGTAACAATTTGAAACCCCCCAAATGACCTTTTTATTATTATCAGATCATCTGTGTGTAACAAGAATATACCCCACGTGATCTTTCCTGTCTGTAGGGGGAGCCTACCAAAAGTGTGGTGTTCCTTATCTCTTACTGGGGAGAACAAATTGGCCAGAAAGTGAAGAAGATTTGCGACTGGTAATCAATCCACAATTCTTAATCCTGTGGTTTCTCTGTTATTTGCAAGAAAAAAAGTGGGAATGACCCCTGGCGTCTTTTTCTTCCTTCCATAGCTACCACTGTCACCTGTATCCATATCCGAGCAGCAACGAGGAGAGGAACGATGTTGTGGAAGGTCTAAAAACTCGCATTCAAGATCTGCACACAGTATGTTTTTTTTTTTTGTTTGTTTTTTTATTCCCCAGGATGTTTAATTTTTGACAGAAAACACACGTTTGGTCTGTTTATCAGTCACTAGAGGTTTACTTGTAAATGTCTTAACTTTCGACATCCTGTAAAAATATAAGCTACAGAGGTCAAAATGCAAGCCCTCCAGTTGGCTGTAAGCTTGTGGAAAATCCAGTGTTAGATAATCTGTTATCATGTGTCTGATTTTCAATCAGTTCTGTTGGCCGAGAAAACAAAGGACAAAACGCACGTCTGATTTCTTTTTAAAAGATTGTGTTTTTTTTCTTGGGGGGGCGGCAGTTAGTCGGCAGGTCAGATGAGTTTCCCTGTGGCTTTGTGCTGGGAATCATTTGGTAGCTTTAACCCAGTGTGACTGAGAGTTAGAAATGCACGTGGCCCCCAGTAGCACATGATCAACATGAGGCCTCAGCTGGAAGTTTGAGTTGATTTTTTTTTTCTTTCTTCATTCTGTCTTGGCTGTTTCTCTTATATGACTTATTTCTTTGTTCTTACTATTCACATATTTAAAATGGAAACATTTTTTTTTACATGTTTCATATAAATCCCCCCATGGATCATCACCTTATGATGGTGGAGGGATTTGAGTGTCCTAATGATGAGCTATATTGTAGCGGGCAGCAGCCCCTGGTAGGGTCTCCCATGGCAAATTGGACTTGGGTCATTAAGACCTATATTGGAAGAAAAACATAAATGGACCAGTGTGCCCTGCCCAGAGGGTCATTGAAGCCCCACCCTGGAGCCAGGCCTGGGGAAGGGGTCTGTCAGCGAGTGCACGGTGGCCGGGCCTTCGCCCGTGGGGTCCGGTCAAGTCCGGCCCAAGGCAGAGACATGGGTCCATCCTCTAGCAGGCCCAACGCCTTCAGAAGGAACCATATGGGTCCAGTGCAGTGTGGATTAGACGGCAGGCCACTGCTGCCCCCGCCACCTGGACCGGGATAAGCAGAAGAATACAAGACGAGATCTATATGATCAGAATAAACAGTGTAAAAAAGTCTCGATATAAGTGTCATTTTCCATTGTGCCCAGGTGCTTCATAGGACAGAGGACTACCTGAAGCAGGTCTTGATCAGGGCGTCAGAGTCTGTCTACACTTGGGTCATCCAGGTCAAGAAGATGAAAGCCATCTACTATGTTCTCAATCAGTGCAGTCTTGATGTCACCAATAAGTGTCTGATAGCTGAGGTTTGGTGTCCTGTCAATGACCTTCCGGCCCTGCGGAGAGCCCTTGAAGATGGATCGGTGAGTGACGTCTTCCGCAGCACTGCTCTGTTTTCGACCGCGGCCTCCCGACAGTATTTCATTATTTATGTAACCGGATTGGTTGCCTCAGAAACTGTAGAAACAGGGACTGCAAAAGAAATTGTTTTGCCCTCTTGAGGAATATTTTACACGACAGGCTGAGAACATTGTAAGATCACTCTGGGAATTTAAAAAAGAAGTAAAACGGAAAAGGTTTTACTTAGTCCTTTTTTTTTTTCCTTCAGTTTTAATCTTTTGTGTGCGTGTACGTATGCACAGGCCACCCGCCTCTAGTGAAATCAACCCTTTATAGATGGTAGTTTATCGCAGAATAACCGGACGACATTTTGATTTGACCTTTCAGAGGAAAAGTGGATCAACAGTTCCTTCCTTTGTCAACCGCATTCCCACCTCCGACACTCCCCCCACGCTGATCAGGACCAACAAATTCACCTCTGGCTTCCAGAACATCGTGGACGCCTACGGAGTCGGCAGCTACCGAGAGGTCAATCCTGGTATGTGCTCAAATAAGTGGCAAATTAAAAATTCCTGAACGAACTCTCATTTTTTTTCATCACGTGCACACTATTGTTCTGGTGATTTAGTTGTTGATATGTAATGTTGTTGGTGTTTTTGTTTCCTGTGTTACTGAGAGACTTTGATATTTTTGATAAACTATTTTCCTTCATGTAACTCTTGGCATGACTTTCTTCCTCCCATTCAATTTTAGCTCCTTTCACAATCATCACCTTTCCCTTCCTGTTTGCTGTGATGTTCGGGGACCTGGGTCATGGCCTCATCATGGCTATGTTTGCTCTCTGGATGGTGTTGTATGAGAACAACCGCAAGCTTAAGAACACCAGAAATGAGGTTAGCACATCCTGTTAAGTAATTTTTCACTTGTTAATCCCAACACAGCAGAGCGTTCAGAGTGTCTGAGGTGTAACTGCGATTTCATGTGCAGATCTGGAACACATTCTTTGAGGGCCGTTATATCATCCTCATGATGGGCCTGTTCTCCATCTACACTGGCTTGATATACAATGACTGTTTCTCCAAGTCCATTAACATCTTTGGTTCCGGATGGAGCGTGAAAGCCATGTTCAAAGCAAACGTCTGGAAGTGAGTACTCCATAACAGGTTTTTAATGCAGTTGTAAAAATAGCTGAGCAGGCTTCAGTTGCTAAGTATCATTTTGAAAATAGATATGTGAAATATATGTCTGTCAGACAGATTTGGAGATATGAAAAAATAGATATGGTTCATAATAACACACTGGTGGCTTTTTCTGTACATAACAGGATAGATGGCATCCATGGGAGTGGTCCTCTTACTCTGGATCCCAATGTGACAGGGGTTTTCACAGGACCATACCCCCTAGGAATAGATCCAGTAAGTAAACAGTACTATACGTTTCAGATTTTCTCAACTTTCACCAGACTCATAAGCACTGTAACAGAAAAGCAGAAGAAGCCGGCTTTATCTTAAAAAGTGAACACAAATGCGCTAATGTTGACTGGAACTTGGAGCAGATGAAATGAGTATTTCTAGTTTAGCAATTATCCAAAAGATATTTTTGCATTATACAACTATTCTAAGACATCTGACTGCAAAGACTGCACCTCCCCTGATACTCGGGGTGATACCAATGTAATTTAATATCTGTTTGTCTTTGGGGAACTTGTGAATTAAAAGTCAATTAACAGTTTTTAATTAAAATCAGACTTTTGTACCCGAAAGATCTTTGTAGTTTTGTGTAACTGGACTCAACTTGTTCATACCGTCAATGAAACTGATGTATGCTGACGCTGCAAATATGACGAGTGAATAACTGTGAAGATGAATGCATGTAGGTTTTGTTGGATATTAAAAAAAAAAACACCAGTTTATTAAGAAAATGGATAAAAGAAACAAACAAAAAAAAGTTCCAACACATGAGTGTGGGAGAGGCTATAAAAAGGTATTTCCCTGGTTTAACAGGTATTACAATCCAAATCTAGAATGAATGATGAAAAAAAGTTGTTTTTCTGGTTTCTCAAAGTATATGCAGGGATTACCTGTCAGCATGTGTCATCAAAGAGCTGCAGTGTTTAATAGAAACACTGTAGTCATGACAATAGTCCTCTTGCCAAACTCTCTTGCGCACACACACATGCACACACACACACGCGCGTGCGCGCAGAAGCACCACCCAGGCGAGGCAGTGAGGGATCTTGGCATTGTATAAAACCTTTGATGTGCCAAAGTGAGGTCATTTTCATCGCTTATATCCAGACTTTAATTGATGTGTACATCAGAAGAAAGTGCCAGGCCTCAGGGGCTCGACCATCGAAAGCAGTCGGCTGATTAGATTAATTAGTGATAATGTTGCTCACACAGGGAAAATGAATTGGGCCGCTATCCCGAAAACGCGCTCGAGTCCCTCCAGTAATATCGATGCCACCCTGGCAGACCAAAGCCATGAACGAGGCACAGCTGACTATGCTTTCTGGGATTTCAGTGGCAGCAGCTGGAATGAATGTTCTGCTCTCTGCTGGCTGCTGCTTGCTACCATTTGTGTCATATGTCTGTTGTCTTTCCCATTGTGAAGATTTGGAACTTGGCAACCAACCGGCTGTCGTTCCTCAACTCCTACAAGATGAAGATGTCAGTGATCTTGGGAATCATACACATGAGCTTCGGGGTCATCCTCAGCACTTTAAATTACTTGTGAGTACCAGCATAGTAAGCATCTTTTTTTTTTTAATCCTGGGAAGAGGTTAATGTTAGATGTCTTTGTACAAAAACAGGCACTTTAGGAAGAAGCACAACCTCTACTTGGTGTTTCTCCCTGAGCTCCTGTTCCTGCTGTGTCTGTTTGGCTACCTGGTGTTCATGATTTTATACAAGTGGCTGGCCTTCTCTGCCAAAGACTCCAGACAGGCTCCGAGCATCCTCATTCATTTCATAAACATGTTCCTCATGCAAGGCGATGCAGTGCAGCCCCTCTACCCAGGGCAGGTGAGAAGCTAATTTAACACACATTCCATGTCTTAGCTCTTATTGAACAAACGCGTTTACTGTAAACTCCAGATGTCGCTGAAACGGATCGTCGCAATGTTGTCCAACGTTTTGCTCCTTCCAGGCTGGCCTGCAGGTATTTCTGGTGGTCATTGCTGTGCTCTCAGTGCCTGTCTTACTTCTGGGAAAGCCCATTTACCTTTACTGGCTTCACAACGGAAGCCACCGCCTTGGAATGTATAGGGTGAGTGCGTGTCCGCCTGTGAATGTGTGCACACACGTGGGGAAAACGTCTGCAAATATTTGCGCTGCAAAAAAAATGAAAATTTTGATGTGGCGCTGTTTGTTCACAGGGATACGAGCGTGTGCGGCGCAGCAGTGAGGAGGAGCTCTACCTGCTGAGGGTTAACGACTCGGAGGAGGGCGGCAGCCACAGTGAGCTCTCGAGCGGCGAGCACCAAACAGAGGAGGTCAGCGCAGCTTTGTGATGATGCCCGCAAGCCAACGCCGCTCCGGCTTGTCCTATGATACCGCTCAGTTTTCTCAAAAGGCCACAGGGAGTCACTGTAACACAACGGTGCTCCAGCTCTGCTCCCATTTCTTTTCATAAATCCAGCAACCGTGAGTCACTTTTGCACCAAAGGAGCTATACAAGTTATACCAGGAGTGATATCACTTTAAGGGAGGTGCAGATGCATTCAAAGTAGGTGGCTGCCTAGCGAGGCTCTCTGAGTCACGTGCGCGAGGTTTGTCAAACAAAGACCGGAGGGGACACCAGTCATGAAGAAGAGGGAGGAGATGCTAGTGAGCAAGTTAAATATCTATGGAGGAGCTAGGAGGAGAAGTGTGTTGTTCTGCAGGTGGATGCCAATGGGTGGAGGCGGGGGGCTATGCCAGATTAGCATATTCACAGATCCCTGAATACTAAATGAAATAATAGGTGCAGAGTTACATCAGCTTTACAGCCATGAAGGAATTTTATATCACATACCAATGTCATTTGAAGCAGAGTGATGAGTTTTTTTGAAAACTACTAGAGGTGGTTTTTAATACTGCTGACCATGACAAGAATGCAGGCTCATTAAATGCCCACTGTTGGTTGTGGAACACGAGGCACGAGCTTATTAGCATCATTGAAAATGTAATCTTCTGCGGTGGTCATAATGCGATACTTTATCAATGTATGTTTAACATAGAATATAATGCCAAAGCCCTGCAATAAATTCTCCCCTCGAGTGAAAGTTAAATTTTTATTAAATCTGTTAAATTGTTATTGGGACTGTCATTTGTTATGCTGTTGGAGGTGTCCCTGAGAGGTGTCCCTAATTTTTTGGTCATCCAACAAATATGCATTAAGAATACCAAACGTATAGGTACAATTCTGAGTATATACCAGTAAGTATATCAGCGCCTCTCTTGAACAGATTTAGTGAGAATTCAACATAAAACTCCTCCTGAAGGAGCTGTTTATTGCAGGGCTCTTGCATTATGTTCTATGGTAAACATGCAATGGTCATAATGTTCTGCTTGAACGGTGTCTAACCATATTCAAGTATAACCATCGCTATGGTTTCTGTGAGTGTTGCTGAGTTTTGTCTTTGTTGTTGGAACAGTTTGACTTTGCAGAGGAGTTCCTGCACCAGGCCATCCACACAATAGAGTACTGCCTGGGGTGCGTCTCCAACACAGCCTCCTACCTGCGGCTCTGGGCCCTGAGCCTGGCACATGCCCGTGAGTATGGCGGCCGGCGGCGCCACGACCAGGCACCTCGTCCCCCCCGTCCCTTTCATTATGTGCAGGATTTAACTGGAATTCTGCTGTGTACTCCATTGCACTCATGCACCCACAGTAATGCTTTTCTTAAAAGTACACCTCGGCGGGTAGAATCCTGAAAAGTAGATTTCATTAAAGATATTGAGATTATGCTCATGCATCATGGTTCACTGGATTCGATTAATTCATTTTGCACGTTAGAGCGAAGCAGAAGATTTGCCACGGGACGAAGGGAGAACAAAATCGTCATTCAATATTTGTCTCCCATACAAACGTGTATAATTAACCATGAGTGCACTGTAGCCGTTTTGTTAATATGATGCAGAGGTAGACTTGAGTCGGGAGGGGAAGGGTTGCAGGTCAGCAGGTCACATTTTGTCATATTGTCGACACTTGGGCTCTTTTTGAAAAGAATCTCAGGGCCTGACAACGGTCTCCTCGCAGCTTTAGCAGCTGACGTACACCTTTGTCACGCTGTGCTGTAAGCGCGTAAAAGGACGTTGCATAATGCTGGTTTCTGCACAGAGCTGTCAGAGGTGCTGTGGTCCATGGTGATGCGAGTAGGACTGAGAATGGACACGAGCCTGGGGGTTTTATTCCTGGTGCCGGTGTTTGGCCTGTTTGCCGTTCTCACTGTATCCATCCTCCTGGTGATGGAGGGTCTGTCTGCCTTCCTTCATGCCCTTCGTCTACACTGGTAAGACGCAGCTGCGAGCGCTTGAGAACGCGAGTCATCGACAGCCGGATTGCTTCCTGGTGTTTGAACATTTTTACAATCATGAAAGCTGTTTGCTTTGTTTTTCTTCCCCGCAGGGTGGAGTTTCAGAATAAATTCTACAGCGGAACTGGAATCAAGTTTTGCCCGTTTTCCTTCTCGCTGCTGCCCTCCAGCTTTGATCACGATGCCTTGCTTTGAAGGGCTATAAGTTGGACAGCAGAGCTACAACAGGCTAGTATATCCCAGTGATGTCTCGAGCCGTTTTTTTTCTTTGTACTAGTTTGTCAGAAATTATTTTTGTGGTCCATAAACTTTGCCAGTAAAAGGACCTCAAAGGGCTCAACAGCCAGCACCACACGGACTGTCGAGAAACTTCTTGGTTTGAATAAACGCGACAGGGTATTTGCATTTTGTACCGAGATCAGTATGTTTCACCTAAGAATATTTTTAAGGTTGAACTTAGAGGCTCAAATTTAAAAAAAAAAAAAAAAAAAAAAACAACTAAAAAAAACCCACAAAAAAAAAACAAAACCGCGATTAAACCCCAATAATTTTTTGAGGATGTTTGTTGGTTGTTGATTTCAAC
This sequence comes from Dactylopterus volitans, assembly GCA_901007715.1. NCBI lineage: Eukaryota > Metazoa > Chordata > Actinopteri > Syngnathiformes > Dactylopteridae > Dactylopterus > Dactylopterus volitans. The sequence continues at coordinate 33,676 of CAAKHG010020554.1, forward strand.
GGTATGAGGAGCCACATCTGCCAAGCAAAGAATTAAATTAAGAAAATAGGTAAGTGAATAAATAAATGTCCTCAAGCTTGCTACACAGACGGCGCTGGTTTGGTTGGCTGTGGAGTCGGCTTTGGTCATATTTATTGGACTTTCTATTTTCATCTGTTTTGTTTTGTTTGGTACCAAAACACTGCACTGCTTTGTAGTATTGGGGAAAGTGCTTGGGCAGGAGCGTGATGACATGTAAATACTTTTACAGAATTATTTTTTTAATTTATTATATTTTAAAAAGGAAATTTGTCACGTCAACATTAAAGATGAATGTCGTAAAAAGGATATGATTTTTTTTTTTTACTTGAGAGCATTCACAAGCGTTGCCTGCGCATCTGCCGCTTACTCTGCAGCCGAGCATTCCGCGCTGGGGCGGCGCCAATCGGCCGCGTCCCGCGTACGTCCCGCTGCTCAGGAGCCCCCCTAACGTTGTGACCTTGCAGTCCCCTGAGACTGTGCTTTTCCACACTGTGATTGGCCTGTATTAAATGTGATTTTTTTTTTAAGAGGAAGTTTGAATCACGCGTCGGTGTCTGGGATTAGTCGTACTTCTAATTTTGTGAATTTGTTCGTGTTGTTATCGCCCGGAATTGGCGTTGAGATTCTTTTGTGCGAGGGAAGGAGACTTATCAATGCGGTATTAAGATGTTTGCGCTTTTTTCCCCCCCACTGGCATTATAATTGGCTACCACGCAGTATACTGCCACACTTTTTTTTCTTTTTCTTTTTGAGAGAGAAACACTAATCTTATATGTTAAGTTTTAACATGACACGAGAGGCACTCAGCTGATATCATATGATTGGTGTCAGGGGATGCTGTAGTTTCCTTTAATACAGGCCTAATCTTGCTATTAGTTTTAATCCAAACAGCTGTATTTTTTTTTTCCCCACATTGACAAACACTCCAGCCTCTGATCGTTCCGAGAGAGTCAAATAGTTTGACCTGCCATTTTCATGTGGCCCCATCAGTTCTTAAAGGATAGACTGCATACATGAACTGTGCGGCTGGAGACACCTGGAGGAGGTTTCAAGACGCTGTTGCTTAGGATGACGTAACTAAACCAAGTTGCAAATTTCGCAAACCAACAGACCTTCTCCAAACCAGCCATTTTGATGTGAAATAAAAGTAATACGCAGAAAGGCTTGCTGTTCTAAACAGAACTGTCATTAATGACATTAGTAGGACCTGTGTATCACAACTCCTTCATGTCAAAATGGCCGCCACAGCAACAGTCTATTAGGCAGTGAAGTAGAATAAAAGTTGAGGCTTTTACTCTCGTGACGAAGCGGCGGAACCATGTCTGACTCCATGAGAATAGATCCGGTACCGCTCTCTGACTCTGGCAATGTGAAAATGTGACATGTCAATAATAAAATGTATTTATTTGACCTAAGTCCACAACTGCTTTTCTCATTATATGGCTGAGTCATCTTATTAAGCATCATTTGACTTGTTTTTGAACGCTTCCGGTTAAACCATCTCTTGTGTGCAGTAACTTTTTTTTGTCATCTCGTGGGAAAGTGACCTTTGTTCCTTTTTTAAAATGTCGCGTCTCACTAATATTTGTAAACACAGTTTAGATGAGGGAGAGATGGCTAAAAACTAAAGTACAAATTACTTTTTAAATCAGATTTGTTGTGCCTTACAAAAAATTTGTCTTGTTTTTGTGCATTTTGGGAGCAAATTACTGATCAGCCGACAGTAATTTTGCATTTTATCTGTCATCAGGTCATCACCAAGTTGGTATCCCTTAAATAGAATTCAGTCGTGTATCTTAACTCGTGTCTTTAGAGGACGTCTGGTCAAAACAAGTAATTGGATACAGCAAGCTGGGAAACATTTTTCGGGAATATTGAAAAATAATGTAAGAACTTTCTTTTTGGTTAAAGAAGAAAGTGGCCACCAAATCAAAGTTCATTTAGTTTGTTCATTGTGATTATTATGACTCTAAAGGGGTTTCATGTACTTTCATAATGTTGAAGGGCTCCAAAGATGGATTTAGAAAAGCAGTCAAAAATCTGGGTCGGGCTTTAAAAAATTTTTTTTAAATGTTACTATATTAAATCCCTCCCTGTCGGTTTAAGAGCCCTGTATTGACACTCTGCGTCTCCAGTTGTCTTGACTGACAGAAGTGGCACCCGGTGGGCTCTTCTGCCGCTGTGGCCCCGTCTGCTTCAAGGTTGGAAGTGTTGTGTTTTCCGGAGACGTCGAGATGCCTTCATTGAGTAACTGCTGTCTTTCTATGTGCTTGAAGCAGTCTTGCCATTCGCCTCTGACTTCTGGCATCAGCACGGCATCTTCTCCCAGAGAACTGAGCATCACTGGATATCTTGTCTTTTTGGGACCATCCTCTGTAAACCCCATTAGATCAGCAGATGCTGAAGTGCTCAGACCAACCATGACGCCCCCGAAGTCGCTTAGACAAACACTATATGCATACTTTCATTTTTAGTCAGCAGGTCATATTCAGATCAAGATACACATTCTTAAGTGATAAAAACACGATGCTTAAGATGAGTTGTAATGACGAAATTCGGAATAATTTTAGATGCACAATTACAACTGCTTAACCAATGCAAGGCATAAGATGGAATAAAAAAGAATTAAATGCTTAGAAGTCAGGAAAGCATTCATAAAAACAGCAGTTTAACAAAAAAAAGAGAAAGAAACAGCAACATAACAGCCAAGTTATGTAAATCAGTCACATAAAATAGATGAAATCACTGATCAGAATTTTGATGTGCCGTGGCCCTCTAAAGCCATATGCTGTTTCTATGATACACAGTACAGTTCATCTGCTAATCTCCCTGGTGACCTGGTTGGCAATTTTTGACACAGAGTTAAAAAAATAAAAATAAAAAAAATTATTTTTTTATTTTTATTTTTTTAACATTTTTAAGAAAGGTTCGGAGTCGCTGATTGGTCAGCCAGCCGCCTTCCAGCCTCAACTCTGGGAACAATCCACCAGAGCACACCACGGGGTCGTTTGGTGGTTGCCAAGGCAACGCGGGGACGCTAAACTGCTGGTGGCTCCGACGACGACGGACCAATGTTGACAAAGTCCCCGGCAAATGTTTTTTTTTTTTAACCTAAACTGGTGTCACTCCGTGCACCGATATTAACTCGCCGACATGGTCCACGACGATCTGCGCGTGGAGTGGATCCGGCAGAGGGTCTGCGCCGGACTCGGCCTGCCGGAACCGGGCTGCTTCGACGAGCTGCTGGGCCGCGAGGACGGGAGAGAAGAGGAGAAGATCATCCGGTACTTGAACGTCGTCACCAGGGAGGACTCGACGTCGTCGCTGCTGTTTTTCAAGAGCGTCAGGGAGGAGGAGATCGAGGTGGAGGTCCCGGTCCCGGTCCCGGTCGGTGAGTTGAGCTTCTCGTTGGTTTCGCGCGTTGCTGCTGACGACCTGAGGAGTGAGAAGTGGCGCTGACGTCAGCCCCGACGACTTTCATCAGCCCCGGACGAGGAGCACAGCGTCGGTTCCTCGGAGGGCGGTGAGGACAACAGCTGGGCCAGGAGCGCGCCGGACTCAGGCGGGACCGGCGAAGCAGCCCCCTCTCACGTGAGATCAAAGTTCAAGTCTGAGCCTTTGGTCTAGCTGATGGGTGATGTAGATGTTTCAGTACACACACACACACACAGACAGATCAAGCCTGACATTATGAGCGCTGCACGTTTACCAGAGAATATCTTCCAACAAGCCTCAATAAAGGAGTTTTATGTTGAATTTTTGTTGGATCTCTTTGAGAGAGGCGTTGACATATCGTCATGAGGGTTAATGGGACTGTAATTTATGTTGCTGTTGAACTGCGCTGGGTTACACTGAGAGGTGTCCCCGACATATTGTCACGATAATGCACATGAGTGGGATGGCCAAAAAGTTTCACTGTAACCCAGAATAGCTGAGTAGCATTATTAGTAGTAGCTTATTTCCAAAATGTAAAAGAAAAAGACGAGAAATCGAGAGACACAAGCAGTCTGAAAGGGGCGTACGCACCAACCAAAGGAAAAAGACAAACTAAAATAAACAACACAAAAAGTGAGTACATATGATACGTGCAAACATTATACTGAAAATGAATAAAATGGCCGAAATAGGAAGAAGAATAGAATTTATTTACTCCGACCCCTTTCACACACACCAGTATGTTTCAATTTAATCTCGAAACTGCACACACACATACGCCGTACACACACGCACCTCCACACATATGCAGTGCATATATGTTACAGCCCCAATGTGAAAATATGCCACCTAACACCTCTCGCAAACAGATTCAATAAAAATTCACCATAAAACTCCTCCCGGGGCTGTTGCGTCACAGTCTACGGCGAACATTGCGGCGGTTTTAAATGTTCTGCTTGATTGTGAGGGGGCGAGACGACGCGATACATGTCCAGTCCACATTCTTCTTCAGGGGACCGAGGCTCGGGTGGTCTACCACGTCGAGCTTCACGTGACGGTGAACCAGGTGCCGGAGAGATTCGCCAAATCCAGAGTCTTCTACTTTCTCAGGAAGACAAAGGGTGAGGTGACACAAAGGAGGCTTCGCGCTGCTATAACACACACACACACACACAAAAAATTACCAATGTTCTTATCATCGTGTTTTATATAGAGACCATTGTAGAACCGCTGGACATGGGTGAGGCCAGCAGCTTGATGCCGAGGCTCTTTGAGTGCGGCCTCCTGAACGGGCACCCCCTCCTCACGCTGCAGAGGAAACTTGCTCATGTACGTGAAAAATTCCCCAATAGCGGCAAAACCGGGAGCTGTCGGAGCGAGAACCCAGGATGTGCGCTGTGGCCGTGTCTCTCCCCCCAGGTCTACATCCCGGCACTCACTGTCCACCAGATGAGGGCAACCGGCGCAGGTTACGGCGGCCGGCCGAACACTCCTCATGAGGGTCCGAGCGGCGAGGCGAGGTTGGAGATTCGCGACGAGCTGCTCAACGGCACGCACAAGTTTCTGGGCCTGATCAACACGACTCTCCAGCAACTCCAGATTCAAGGTTCGTTCCATGAGCTTCACATAGAGCTCATGGCCTCTGTTTTTACCAGGACTTATACGAAGATTTGGGAAAAGGTAAAGAACATCGTGAACTCTTCAGGGTGATTAACAATCCCTCCCCTCCTCTACTGAGCATATTCTGAGCCATGCCCACCGTTGCTTAGTAAAAGGGCTTAAGGATTGTCCTTTTTCTCTGCAGATGATATTTCGCTGCACATCCCTGAGCTGGACCTGGAGCCCGAGGTGGATGTTCTGCTCTCTAATCCGGAGACGGTCGAGAAGCTGGAGCAGTGTGTGATGAACTGGCAGACCCAGATCACCATTGTCGTCGAGGAGCAGCAAAACAAGACGCCGCAGGTCTGTAACCCCCGTCGTGTTCTCCGTTTGGATCCGGGCGGGTTCGATGGCTTCAGCCGATGATCCCACAGGGGGCGGCGGGGGAATCGCCAAGAAATGAAATCCCTGCCTGCTGAAAATAGATATTACTAAGCCCGCAACGCTTGCTTTCATTTTTCCGCAGGCCCCCGGACCGATGGCCGAGGTGGCTTTCTGGCAGGAGCGCGCGTCCGTCCTGAGCGCCCTGAGCGAGCGGCTCAGACGTCCCACGGCGAGGAAGATCTTGAAGGTGCTGACCGAGGCGGACGCGGCTGTCATTCAGACTCTGGAGGCGACGGCTGCCGAGCTCGGCAAGCACTGCTCGGAGGCGCACGATAATCTGCGCTTCCTCAGCACGCTGGAGCGCCACTTCATGGTAAACATTTCCGGGGACGTCTTGACGTGGGCTTGTTCTCCGTTGAAGGTGGAATTTGTGGGCACCTGATCAAGCTGAGAGCTGCTTTTAACAGCGTTCAGAGTTGACTTGCGGGGCTCGTCTCTCCCAGAATCTGGCCACAGGAGCCAACTTCGGCGTGATTCTGGAGACCATCCCGCCCCTGATGAACAGCCTGCAGATCGTGTGGATAATCTCTTGCCACTATAACACAAACGAGCGCATGGTTCCCCTGATGGAGCGCATCGCCTGGCAGCTGTCCGAGCGCGTGGCGCAAGTAATTGACGTCCGTGTGCTCTTCAAGTACGTGTGACTAGTGATCGCCTTGAAATTTCGCATCGGAGCTCCACATCTTAGATTGAGTCTCGCTTGCAACATTAAAACCACTGCATGTTTACCATGAAACAGCCCTGCAATGAATCCTCCCTTCAGGAGGAGTTTCATGTTTAATTCTTATTGAAAGAGGTGTTGACATACTGAGAGAGGTGTTGACATACTGTGTTTGAATGGTTATTACTGGGACCGTCATTTGTGATGCTGTTGAACTATTTTTGGGTCATCCCGCTCATATACGTTAGAATGACAATAACATAACCATTTAAATATGTCAACACATCTCTAAAACGACGCCCTGGGGTCTTTCTATGTGGAGTTCGCATGCTCTCCCCGTGTCTGCGCGGGTTCTCTCCGGGTACTCCGGCTTCCTCCCGCCTTCCGAAAACATGCCGAGGTTAATTGGCTACTCTAAGTTGCCCGTAGGTGTGCGGGTGTGAGTGTGACTGTCCTTCGTGTGGCCCTGCGATGAGCTGGCGACTCGTCCGGGGTGTTTGTGCCCCGCCGTTCGCCCGCTGTCAGCTGGGATCGGCTGCAGCGCGACCGCGAATAAGCGGAAGGAGATGAGGTCTCTAAAACAAATTCAACATAAAACTCGTTCCTGAAGTGAGAATTTCTCGCAGGGCTGTTGTGTTCTATATGAAACATGCAGTGGCTTCAGTGTTATGCTTTATTGGTGTATATCAATATATGACAACTCAGTAGAATCCTTTTATAAACGGGCTTCTGTGTGGGTTCATTATGAGCTTAACGGCTGTCTGTGCCTCGGACAGAGACAAGAGGGAGGTGGCCAAATCCAAGGTGCAGGATGCTAAGCAGGTGCTGGACCAATGGAAGTCGTCCTACTTTGAGGTTCGTGCCGAAATTGAGGAATCGGGCCGGAATCCACGCTGGGAATTTGACCGCAAGAGGCTGTTTGAGAGGACGGATCACATCGCTTCTGTCTGCCAGGACCTGCGCAACGTTTTGCAGGTCGGCCTCCTTCACACCGTCACGCACAGCTGCTCCCTTTGCCGAGTAGCTGAGCGTGTCAAAGAACATAAAATTCAACTATGTTTTTTTTTTTTCTTTCCAGATTTTGGAGGAATTTCATAACATCTTTGGCCCTGAGCTGAAAGGTGTGACCGGCGACCCGAAGCGCATCGATGAAGTGCTGTGCAGGGTGGACGGCCTGGTGGTGCCGATTGAGGAGGTCGGTTTTGATCCTTTCAGCATCGCGAAGACGAGCAGCTGGAAAACCATCGTGCAGGACTTCAACGCTGCCGTTCGGGTGAGCCTCTTCGATTCCGCTCGTCAAATTTCTTGATTTCTGGTGCGACAAATCGATACAATCAGTGGACACAACCCGGTGATGTAACGTACCAGTGTGATTGTGTTTTTTCTTGTTGTGCCGCAATCTCATATTTATATTTGGCCAGGCCATTGAGGGCGAGGCCATCAGCTTCATCGACCAGTCCTTCAAGACACTGCGCTCCTCGGCCGCGGCCTTCCGCATGCTCCAGAAATTCAAGCACATCCGCTCCAGAGAGGCCGTCAACAATCACCTGATGAGGAAGTTCAATGACATTCTGGCTCAGTATTGCAAAGAGGTGCGCTGGAAACGCGAGAATAAGAGCTGGCCGATATTTGAAGTCGCAGCAAAGCTAGAGCTTTGTGTTTGTTAACAGTCGGTGACGATGATTACAAAGAAGGTTGCAGCTGTGACTGACTTGCATTGTCCATTTGCATTGTCATCACATTTTTTTGAATATACTTTTGAAACGTTAAGGTTTGTTTTTTACATCCGTATAAAAAATAAAATATAAATGACAGCGCCTGCGGCTTCATTCAACACCACCTACCACACTCACCGGCCATTTTCCGAAGTGCACCTTGCTCGCACCGGGTTGAACCCCCCTTTGCCCTTTCGGAACTGCCTTAATTTTTCATGGTGCAGATCCAAAACATCCCTCGATGTGTACAGAATGAACATAGTAAAAAAAATAAATAAATAATAATGTTTAAGATTTGAGCATGCGCACGTTCTATGACGACCACATATTTCTGGAAAGCTTCAGTGTTTTTCCTCTTTATTTTACAGGTGGACGGCATAAGCGACATCTTTGAGGCACAGAAAGACAAACCGCCGCTGGACAAGAACGAGCCTCCGGTGGCAGGAGCCATCAGGTGGATACGATCCCTCCTGCACCGCATCAAACACACCATCCTGACCTTCCTGAAAGTGCCGGAGATGCTGGAGAGCGAGCAGGGCAAAGCGGTGAGTTATTCCACACGGGCGGGTGGATGTGAATGTTGCACTCGGTTGTTGGTGCTTGACTTTCTGCTGGATTCCGCTCAGGCCAAGGAGAAGTACACGGAAACGGCAGTGAGGCTGAGGGATTATGAGCTTCAGAAGTATAAGTGCTGGCTGGCTGAGACGGAGCGCAGCTTGCCACTGCTCATGAAGAACACCCTCCTGGTCACGGCCAAGAACGAAAGCCAGTCGGAGCTGGTATGTGTCACCGCATTTAACTAAATTCACATGCCTTTCCAAGTCTTTTAAAACTCCCTTTTGATTTAGTTTTCTCTCGTTTTAAGGTCGCCCCAGCAGCCGAAAGCAGGGCAATGAGATACGTCGTGAACTTTGCTCCAGGGATCAAGGAGATCATCTCTGAGACCAACCACCTCGTGTCTCTGGATTACTCTGTGCCCGAGTTGGCTCAAAATGTTGCTCTACAGGAGCACAAGATCGTCAGGTAACGAAGTTAATCGATAACTGATCACAGAACCACAGGAACGCTGACAAATATCTCACCTTGCATGTCTCATAATTGTTTTTGTTTTTTTTCAGGTACGTTGATGATCTGAAGAAGCTTGTCGAGCGCTACCACTCCGTGATGGACGGCCTGAGCGAGGCGAAGCTGACGATGTTGGCTCAACAGATCGACGCGGTGAAGAAAGAGATGCATGCCGGGTGCAAAAGACTCAACTGGAATTCTTTAGGTATGGCTGTATGCGCAGGTGGCGCGTTCCTGGTGTGATGACGCTAGTTTTGCCCTTAAAAGTAAAACCACATGATGTTTTTTTTTTTTTTTGGTGTAGGTATCTCTGACTTCATCAACCAGGGAATCCAGGCTGTCTCCAAGTTTGAGTCAGTTGTCAATCAGATTCTGAAGAATGAGAAGGATATTGATTCTAAGTTGCAGTCCATGATGACGGCCAACCTACTGAAATGTCCAGTTCTAGATAAACGGAACGACCTACCAGGTAGAACTAACAAGACTGTTATTTTTTTTTATTATCGTTATTAAATATCATTTAAAAATATGATAATTCAGTGTGTTATTTCTTCAACTGCAATGTGGCGTTTTGGGTTTTAGGCGTAAAGGAGTTTTGTGAATCTATAGAGCGAGAGCGGGTCAAGACCGTGACCCTGTTGGGCAGGAAGTACGCCGACGTCGGACCCCTCATCATTAAGACGGAGCATTTGATCATGGAGACCAGCAGCGGCAAATCCAAATGCATGGCGGATTATTACAGCCACTGGGAGCGCAAGGTGCTCGACTCCCTGGTGAAGATGGTGCTGAGGTAACGACGGGGCGCCTTTGAGAATCTCGCCCGCCTCCTGTCAGCCGCCGTTAAAAAGCCTTCTGCTGACGTTCACGTTTAGGAGCATTCAGGCCTTCAACATGGCGCTGACGGGCAGCAACCCTCTCTTCCAAGTCGACGCCATCCTCTCCGCCCCGAAGATCGTGCTGCAGCCGCCGAGCAACGAGATCTACTGGCTGCTCATGCAGTGCATCAGAGACTGCGTAGAGAGCACCAAGGTGGGATCACTGCTTCTTGTTCATCTTTTTAAAAAAAAATAACACTTGTAATCCAACAGTGGCAGTGTGACCTGATGCTATTCACACATTTGCGCTGCAGCAATTTGCGCGCTGGATGCACGGGACCTGCGTCGCCTGCCCGCCGCAGCATGTGGATGGTGAAGATGAGCCGGTGATATTCAGCTTCTACAGTGAAGTCTGCCAGCATCCTCAGGTTAACGAGAGCGCCATGGCGGCGTCCCAGAACGCCCAGCGGTTGCTCCTCTCCGTGGACCAGTACCTTCACCGCTGGAAACACTACCGGCCTCTTTGGGAGAAGAACAAAACCATCGTCAATGAGAAGTTTGCGGCGAGGAAGCCGTCCTGCGTCATGTATGATGACAAGCTGCAGTACCTTGCGCATAAATATCAAGAGGTGGTGCTGGAGCCCCTGTCTAAGAACGAACATGCCCTCCATCTAAACCTGGAGCCGCTGGGTCACACGGTGCGGGAAATCGCCGAGTCCTGGATCAGGTCATTAGGAAGCCTGCTCAACAGATCTGCCAAAGAGGATCTCTTCAAATGGAGAGATGAATTCATGGTGCTTACCACAAAATATAGCTCAGAAAGGTTTACTAAATATTCCTAAAAATACGTTTTGTGATTTTTGATTCCTGTGGTATAATTGTGTTTAACAGCAACTGTCTGAGAAGGTTAAACAGAAACCTGACACTTTTGAGGTCCTGAAGAGCGTCCTTGGAACCATCGCAGACATCAGGGACATGTCTCTAAATGTAGAGATGAGCTTCCTTGATATCCAGGAAAAATACAGAACACTGGCCATGTACAAAATTGAGGTACACCTGATGACTTATTGGGAGATTTAAAAAAAAAAAGAAAGAAGCAAAATTCTGTTGTTATCTGTTGCTTTTCCTGAGCTGGATCTTCTATGTGTAGGTTGGGGAGGACGAGCTGGTGCTGGTGGCAAATATTAGCCAGATGTGGACTGACCTGTTTACCGAATCCAGACGGGTGGATCGAAGTCTGACAGATGTGAAGAAATCGTTCACTGAGGTCAGATGCAATTGCCAGAGCATAAAAAAGACGTAGCTCCTCAATTCCTTAATTTACATCTGCTTCCGCCTGTCATCTTTCTTCTGCTTCCCATAGACTACAAAGGAGAAGGTTGAGGAGTTTAAGGAGGAGTTGTCTATCTTTGCTGAAAGCTTTAGCATGCACGGTCCTGGAGCCGTGGGAGATGATTTGGAGAAAGGTACCCGTGCAGCTCAACCTTGTTTTAAACTGCTATATCCCGAGTAATAACGAATGACGGGAATGCCTGAAATGCAGCGGAGGGATCCTTCTCTTTTGCTCTTCGCAGGGCTGGTTATCATGGGAACATACGAGGCGGACCTCGCCAAGATAGAGGCAGGACGGCAGGAACTAACGAACTCTGAGAAGCTGCTGGACCTACCCGTCACCGCATACCCGGGACTTGTCAGCATCCAGAAAGACATAAAGGGCTTGAGACAGATCTTTGAGGTCTATAAGGACCAGAAGGTCAGACGCAAAAGCTGTCATTTAAAAGAACACATGAAAGGTAGTTTTGCTGCTTTTGGTGGCAAGTTTCTCTAAAAACTCCTGTTTGATCTCCCAGGCTGCAAAGACAGATTGGTCTCAGACCCTTTGGGTGGACTTGAACATCCAAGTGCTGCAGGAGGGTGTTGAAGGTTTTATCAAAAGTCTGAGGCAGCTGCCCAAAGACGTGCGAGCAATGCCTGCCGCCTTCTTCCTCGAGGGACAGCTGAAGGAGTTCAGAGAGTCTCTTCCTCTTCTGCTGGACCTGAAGAATGAGGCCCTCAAAGACAGGTCAGTCCGCGGAGCTTATATCAGGGTGGTGTCTCGGGCCAATTTTTCTCCACCTGAACAGGATGAGCTGCTGTGTAAGAAGCCTCCACTGCAGCCTGGTTGGCTGAAGTTCTGCAGTCTGGTGGGGCCACCAAACGTACATAGCAGCCAAAGGGTTTGGTGTGGCTTCCGTGCCACAGATTTTTGCCCAGTAGCATTGCAAACTTCAGAACATGTGAACACCTTAAATAGCACCAGTCCATACATATCGATGATTCTACCTCAGGTATCTAAGCCCAGTTCCCTCTCTCACTGTTTGCCTGATTCGATCCAGATGTGAGGTTGCGGCCATATGAATTAACTCATATAATGTGGAAATGGCACCTCTATCTCACGATAATCTATCTTAATCATCTATCTTGAGGACATCATAGAACAGGAAATATTGATGGCCATGAGATAAACAAAGCTATTCACTCAGCCTCTTCATTCAGTCCAGTTTTTCAACACAGTGTATTTACATCACTATTTGACATAGTCAACATAGCCCAAACTGGTCTCTATGCTCCTTGAGCTGTTTTGCAACATTTACCACAACATTTTGGATTGAAGCACAGCCACCGACACACATTTTACATCCAGCCACTGGTGACTGAGTTTGGTAAATTAACATGAAGAGTTGGCTTTCCTTGCTCCAGTGACATCACCACGTTTTCCCATGAGCTAAAGGGGGTTTGCAACACTTTGATGTTCATGCTCTTGCTTGCACCATCGGTGATGTCATGCTTGTTTAATATTTGCTTTGTTTTTAGTGAAATGTGGTGAGGAAGATGCATCGTGTTGTGAGGCTAAGATAACGTGCAACGATGCTATTTATTTACACTGGTAGACAGCTGAGACGAATGTGAGAGAGATACGGACTTGCCAGCTGATTGCAGCAGACTAAGGGCCCATTTAAAGGGATTGTTTTTTTAGGGAAGATGATGTTTGAGTCACACACCGTTTTTGTTAAGTTTTTTTCTTTTTTTCTTTAGACAAGCCCATGCATGCAATGTAGATATATATTTTTTTTTTTATTCAGTCATTAAAGTGTCATGAGCATGTCCTCTATTAGATTTTTAGCCACTGTGGTCAGACAGCGCCCCAGATGCATTCAAACACACTCGGTCGTATTCGTTCTTCAGTGAAATGGACTGAGTGTTCTGCACCCGGCTCCTCTCAGCAGTCATTTCACAAATGAGACATCTGCAACAAAATCAGATTGATAATCATGTATATAAAGACATGTAACATGGCTTTTGAGAAAATGAGAGATTCTAAAGTAAAAACTAACTTTTTTTATACATTGTGCCAAAGACACTGGAAGGACCTGATGGAAAGGACTGGCACCAGCTTTGACATGAACCCCGACAGCTTCACTCTGGAGAACATGTTTGCGATGGAGCTGCATAAGCATGCAGACGTCATTGGCGACATTGTCACTTCGGCTGTGAAGGAGCTCGGTATCGAAAAGGTAAGCGTCCCTCCCAATGCGTGACCATGAATTGTAGCTAGACGCTGCTTGGATGAGTTTATCAGCGAAATCTAAGAACCTGTGTATCTGTGTGTGTGTGTGTGTTGCCTCCAGGGAGTGAAGGAGGTGGTGGAGACCTGGGAAAACATGAACTTCATTGTCCAGCCCTATTTTAAAGGCACCCAGCAGCGCTCCTCTATCTTGGGTGCAGTGGATGAGGTCCTGCTGAACGTTGACAACGATACCATGAACTTGCAGAGCATGGCGGGGAGCCGCTTTGTTGGACCCTTCCTGGCTACCATACAGCAATGGGAGAAAGACCTGTCACTTATCAGTGAGACCATAGAGGTCGGTCAGCGCTGCCAAATCTCCATTCCAAGCCGATATTTGAAATCCTTACTGGGAAAATGTTCTTCATGCAGGTGTGGTTGCTAGTGCAGCGGAAGTGGATGTACCTGGAGAGCATATTCATTGGTGGAGACATTCGCTCGCAGTTACCAGAGGAAGCTAAAAAATTTGACAACTTTGACAAAAGGTTTAAAGAAGTGAGTATTTTTGTCATAATATTAACAGAATTCATTGCTGCGCTGTAAATTACATGTTTATATACCCTTTTTTCCCGTCTAGATAATGAGCGACACAGTGAATAGCTCAAACATTAAGCGCTGCTGCCTGGTCCCTCACCGGCTAACAGACCTGCAGGCCCTGAGTGATGGTCTAGAGAGGTGCCAGAAGAGCCTCAATGACTACCTGGATTCCAAGCGGAATGCTTTTCCCCGCTTCTTCTTCATCTCTGACGACGAGCTGCTCAGTATTTTGGGGAGCAGTGACCCAACCTGCATCCAGGAGCATGTGATTAAGGTATCAGCCTCCTGCAGCCTGTGAGGGGCTGGAAGTAAAGACATTTTTCTCCAAAGCATAGCATGGCACATATACCATGTACATTTTTGTCTTGGTGATTGAGGCTTTTTAAACAATATATCTACCTTTTTTTTTTTTTTAAATCCCCCCATAGATGTATGATAACATAGCATCTCTGCGGTTCGATTTGGAAAGCAATGGGGAGTCAGTCGCCGGCGCCATGGTGTCTGCAGAGGGTGAGGTGATGGAGCTGAAAAAGCCCGTCAAAATAGAAGGCAGAATCGAGGAATGGATGACAGGAGTGCTGCTGGAGATGAGGAGGACCAACAGACTCATAACCAAGGAGGCGATCTTCCACTATTGCGAAGACGGAAGCAGGTCTGTGCAGATAACTTTGTGTGTGAGCAAATCTTCCTTCGTCTATGACGCAAGATAGCCCACAGTGATTGCTGTGATCGTCCCGTGTCCCTCAGGGTCGACTGGATGTTGCTGTACCAGGGCATGGTGGTGCTGGCTGCCAATCAAGTATGGTGGACCTGGGAGGTGGAGGATGTCTTTAGAAATGTGAGGACGGGCGAGAAACACGCTCTGAAGAACTTTGCCAAGAAAATGCACCAGCAGATCGACGAGCTGGTGACGCGCATCACGCAGCCCATGCGGAAGAACGACCGGCGCAAGATCAACACCGTCCTCATCATCGACGTCCACGCGAGAGACATCGTAGACAGTTTTGTGATGAACAGGTGACATTTTCAGGTTACTGCTAATCGCACTGTGATAAAAATGCCCATTCAGTCACGCATGAAAGTGTGCGCGTGAGCTTGCGGACTCTTGATTCTCTCCCCAGTATCATGGACGCACGTGAGTTCGAGTGGGAAAGCCAGCTGAGATTCTACTGGGACAAAGAACATGATGATCTGTTTGTGCACCAGTGTAGCGCTTCTTTCTCTTACGGCTATGAATACATGGGCTTGAACGGTCGACTGGTGATAACGCCGCTGACAGACCGGATCTACCTCACCCTCACTCAGGTCTCTGAAGCTTTAGAAGGTTTTAGGAATTTGGTTTGTTGAGACAAATCGGCGAATAGACATGCTTCAAATTTCCACTTTCAGCTGGTTTTATAACGTGTGTGTGTGTGTGTGTGTGCGTTTATGACGCAGGCCCTCTCCATGTACCTTGGTGGTGCCCCTGCTGGACCGGCCGGCACGGGAAAGACCGAGTCCACCAAAGATCTGGCCAAGGCTCTGGGTCTGCTGTGTGTGGTTACAAACTGTGGGGAAGGCATGGACTACATGGTGAGAAGGACCAGCAACTAACATCAGATATCCTCGCGGCTTAGAACTGTGTTCGATGTGTGTTTTTCGATTCGTTTCCCATGCGTGTTCAGGCTGTGGGGAAGATCCTGTCTGGCCTGGCCCAGTGTGGAGCCTGGGGCTGCTTCGACGAATTCAACCGCATCGATGCCTCCGTGCTTTCAGTCATCTCCTCTCAGATCCAAACCATCCGCAACGCTCTCATTCTGCACCTTAAAATGTTTCATGTAAGTGCCGGTGCCAGTTTAGGGACGAGTTCAACAAGATTTAAGGTTATTCCACTTGTGATAAATAAGTAAAAGCTTCAGTGTTTAGCCCCTAACCACTATCTTCTCATCGTGGACATCAGTTTGAAGGCAATGAGATTAGCCTGGACGACCGGATGGGGATTTTCATCACCATGAACCCTGGTTACGCGGGGCGAACGGAGCTGCCTGAATCGGTCAAAGCGCTCTTCAGGCCGGTGGTGGTCATTGTGCCTGACCTGCAGCAGATTTGTGAGATCATGCTCTTCTCCGAGGGCTTCCTGATGGCCAAGGTGAGGAATGCGCAAAACAAATTACATTACAGCTTGCCGACGGGCCTGTTACTAGCTCAGGAGTTTATTGCCTGGCTCTTGTTTAATTTAGGTGCTTGCAAAGAAGATGACGGTACTCTATAAATTGGCCCGTGAGCAGCTGTCCAAGCAGTCTCATTACGACTTTGGCCTGCGAGCCCTGAAGTCTGTCCTAGTGATGGCAGGAGAGCTGAAGAGAGGCTCCCCAGACCTTAGTGAGGTAGGAACCAAGCAGCATAAGTCAGTATGAAATGAAGGTGAAATTTAAGAATATTTTCCTCTGCTAATCCCGTGGACACATTAATCCTTCCCTCTCGGCAGGATGTGGTGTTGATGCGCGCCCTCAGGGACATGAACCTGCCAAAGTTTGTGTTTGAGGACGTTCCTCTGTTCCTCGGGCTGATCTCAGACCTGTTCCCTGGGATGGACTGCCCTCGTGTTCGCTATCCCGACTTCAGTGACGCTGTGGAACAGATCCTGCAAGAGCACAAATATGTCACACTGCCTAACCAGGTGACTCATTTGTTCTAGGCAGCTTAAACACTCCTCCGTTTCAACGGCAAAAGATTTCGTTTGGGCATTTTGAAGTTAAAATGCTGCTGCGCTTTCTGCTTTCTGTGGTTCCAGGTTGATAAAGTGGTGCAGATGTATGAGACGATGATGACCAGACACACTACGATGGTGGTGGGCCCCACCGGTGGAGGGAAATCAGTCGTGATCAACACTTTGTGTCAAGCTCAGACCAGGTCAGTTTCAGTTACGATCATGCGTCCTCACTCTGCTTCCCTGGTCTTTTGCTGTGTATTGTAGTAACTGGCATTCTTTGCCATCATCAGATTGGGATTACAGACCAAGATGTATCCCCTGAACCCTAAAGCCGTGAGTGTCATCGAACTCTATGGAGTACTGGACCCTGACACTCGGGACTGGACCGATGGGATCTTATCCAACATCTTCCGTTTCATCAACAAGCCTACTGATAAAAAAGAAAGGAGGTAGAAATAAATAAAAAAGTGTGTTCCTCCAGCGGAATCTGTCAAAGCCACACTGATTCCCAACAACATTTGTGCCTTTTACATTCATTTATACATTTTTCTGAACTTTAACTGACAGGTACATCCTGTTTGATGGCGACGTGGATGCTCTGTGGGTCGAGAATATGAACTCGGTGATGGATGACAACAAGCTCCTGACTCTCGCCAATGGAGAGCGAATCCGTTTGCAGGGTCACTGCGCCCTGCTTTTTGAGGTTTGTCTGCATGTCAAGGCTGCCGTCATCATCTATACCGTCTAGTTCTGAATAGAATAGATCCCATGAAGACACATTGTACAATAAAAACATGATTAAAATGTATAAAAAAACATCAAAATAAAATAAATTCAAACAAATTAAAACCCATGACTAGTGCATGTTGAAAAGTGCAATGTGCTATTTGAGGGTGTTCAGGATGGTTGTGGCAGATGGGATGAAAGATTTTTTGTATACTTTTTTTCCGGGCCATGCACAGATATACTTTGTTTCCTTACACTTTTGCTGCAAACACACCGTCGGAGGTCAGTGTTACAGAACGCCACCGTGCTTGCGTTGCAGGTTGGAGATCTGCAGTATGCTTCGCCTGCCACCGTCTCCCGCTGTGGGATGGTTTTTGTCGACCCCAAAAACCTGCGATACGCTCCTTACTGGCAGAGATGGTTGAAAAACAGGCCAGCTGGGGTATGAGCACTAACATCTAAAGGTTATGAAAACTGTAATCGCGCATAACATGATGCTTTCAACTCTGTCTTTTTTTGCATAGGAACAAGAAGTGCTGAACAAACTGTTTGAGAAATATGTGCATCGCTCCATTGACATGATTGTGGATGGCATTATTGATGGGAAACGGGGACAGAAACTGAAGACTGTCGTCCCTCAAACAGACCTGAATATGGTAGGATAATCTCAAATGTGCTCCAGCACCCCTAGTCTGGAATTTAGGCAAGAGGAACCAAGTGCAATCAGGATAGTCTCCTGTCCAGACCACTTGTATTCATTCTGTGTGTGCGGTGTGTTCAGGTGACTCAGCTATGCTTGACACTGGATGCCCTGCTGGACACTGAGAGCTCCAGAGCTGAAGTCCTGGAGTGTTATTTCCTGGAAGCTCTGTTCTGCTCACTTGGGGCCACACTGCTGGACGATGGCAGGATCCAGTTTGATGAGTGTATTAAAAAGCTCTCCTGCTTAACCACAGTGAACGATGAGAAAGCTTTGGCTGGACCCGGTGAGATCCCAGGTAAAAAAAAACAACAACAACAAAGAACAAAAAAATAAAAACAAAAATAAAGCATGCAGATGTAAGTTTTTAGCATCTATTTCCTGGAATCAACTCATCTTAAATATACCCTTTTTAAAGCAGTTCAATGACCCATAGGATCAGTGAATCTTACCATATCACTAGTTATTATTGATAACAACGTGTCTTCTTTCATGCAGGATACCTGCCGACTCTCTATGATTTCCATTTTGATGGAACACAGGAGAAGTGGGTTCCCTGGTCTTCCCTGGTCACCAAATATATCCACAACCCTGATGTGAAGTTTGCTGATATTCTAGGTAGAAGTAACTTCTGTTAGCTGTTAAGTAAAAAGGCAAAAACACCTTGCGTTCATGACCCAGCTCCCTCCCTCTGTTTGATTCTCCCGTGTTTTATCTAGTCCCAACTGTGGACACTACCAGAGCCAGCTGGATCCTGGACCAGATGGTGAAGACAAATAACTCAGTGCTTTTGGTCGGAGAGTCCGGAACCTCCAAGACTGCCACCATTCATAACTTCCTGAAGAGCCAAAACACAGACACAAAGATCCCTCTGGTCATCAACTTCTCCTCCAGGACAACTTCAATGGACCTTCAGAAGAATCTGGAGGCCAATGTGGAGAAGCGGACCAAAAACAGCTATGGTCCTCCCATGGGCAAAAGACTGCTGGTCTTTATGGATGACATGAATATGCCAAAGGTACCTGCAACCAAGTATCTGCCTTTTTGTGCTGACTGTGCTGTATATCTGACACTTTTTAATGGACTTCCAGGTGGACACCTATGGTACCCAGCAGCCTATTGCGCTCCTGAAGCTACTACTGGACAGAGGAGGCATATATGACCGAGGGAAGGAGCTTAACTACAAAACTCTCAAGGACCTTGGATTTATTGCTGCCATGGGGAAGGCAGGAGGTGGACGGAATGAGGTGGATCCCCGCTTCATCTCGCTCTTCAGTGTCTTCAGCATCCCTTTCCCTGCTGTGGAGTCCCTGCACCTTATCTATGCCTCCATTCTCAAAGGCCACACCGCTGTGAGTTGCATAAAGTCATGCAGAATATCAGAAACTCAGCACCCATTCGTAATGTTTGATAAATCCGGTCAAATATTTCAGCCATTTGCGGATGCCATACAGAAGGTTTGTGATAAAGTCACCGTCTGCACACTGGAACTGTACAGCAACATCATCAAAGATCTGCCACCAACTCCCTCCAAGTTCCACTACATTTTCAACCTGAGAGACCTTTCAAGAGTCTACAATGGACTGACCCTCACCAAGCCCCACAGGTCTCATCTAGGAAATATATTCCATTCATAGATGCCGTGCATGTGTGTGTGTGTGTGTGTGTGTTTAATTTTTGAGCTTCCTGATTTCTCTGCCGCAGGTTTCTGACGGTCACACAGTTCGTGCGGGTTTGGAGAAACGAGTGTCTAAGGATATTCCATGATAGACTCATCGATGAAAATGACAAAACCTTGGTAATGTCTTAGAATAATAATACTAGCAATAGATGAGCAATCACAGGTGAAATCTTTATAATTGAAGCTTTGTCTGTCCAGGACTAAAGTACAGTGTTTTCAACATCTACAGCTGCAGTGCTGTCGCTCAGTTTACACAGCACTGGTTTTGATTTTTACCACCAGGTTCAGGGCCACATAAAGAACCTGATTGATGAGCATTTCAAGTCAGATATGGAGGCCATCATGAGGGACCCAATTCTATTTGGAGACTACAGATTGGCTCTGAGTGAAACTGAACCAAGAGTGTATGAGGACATCCAGGACTATGATGCTTCGAAAGCCCTGTTTCAGGTATAGTGAACTGAGATGAGTGTCCTTATATGGCACTTTTCCACCACATGATACTGACTCTACTCTGCTCTGCTCTACGCTACTCACCTCTGGTATCTGGTGGTTTTCTGGGGGGGCGTTTTCCATTAGAAGACAGTCCTGCCCAAATGTACCTGATCATCATAGCAATGTTGTGCGCAACTATGCTAATGACGTCATCTTCAACTCGACATTACAAGTGGCCCCCGTCCAGCTCTACAGGTACTAAAAAATTAGTACCAGGTGCCAGGTACTTTTTTTCCTAATAGAAAACCAAAAAGAGCAGAGTAGAGTTGGTAGCATCACATGGAAAAGCGCCGTTAGTTTGCATTAGCATGAAAGCGGGGCAATTCTATTAAAACTCCGTTTTTGGATGAAACTTGAGCACCATTTTTTTTTGCGTTCTGCAGGAAATTCTAGAGGAATACAACGAAAACAAGTCCAGGATGAACCTAGTGCTGTTTGACGATGCTCTGGAACATCTGACCCGGGTGACCCGCATCATCCGCATCGATCGTGGTCACGCGCTGCTTGTGGGCGTGGGAGGCTCTGGGAAACAGTCACTCGCCAAGCTCGCTGCCTTCACCGCCGGCTGTGAGGTTGTAAAAACGAAGCGACCACATTACATAAACCACATTAGTACTTCAGGCCAAGCACACAGGCTTTCTATAAACGTAATCACCACTCGACGCCAAGCGTGCCACGCCAAGCAGCGGGGAAACATGTGATTCCATTATGTGCGAGTCCATAGTATCTTTTAATGAAGTTTTCTTTCGCTAGGTGTTTGAAATAACACTAACCAGAGGATACAGTGAGGCAAACTTCCGCGAGGATCTGAAAGCACTGTATCTGAAGCTTGGCGTTGAAAACAGGAAAACAGTGTTTCTCTTCACTGAAGCCCACGTTGCGGAGGAAGGCTTCCTGGAACTCATCAACAACATGCTTGCGTCAGGTTTGGCATCACTCTAAACTTGTGGTTTACACTACATTTATCTGTCTTTAAGCATCTAAGCGTAGCCCTCCAATCACTAAAATGTCTTTTGATAGGCATTGTTCCTGCATTGTTCCCTGATGATGAGAAAGAGTCCGTTCTGAACCAGCTTCGGGATGAGGCCCTCAAAATGGGAGCAGGTCCTTCTAAAGAGAGTTTGTGGCAGTATTTTGTCAATAAAAGTGCCAACAATCTGCACATTGTTTTAGGCATGTCTCCAGTTGGAGACACTCTGAGGACACGCTGCAGAAACTTTCCAGGTAATAGAAAGTGTTGGACTTCACTTGTTTTTAATATCATGCTGGGTTTTATTTTATTAACTGTGTGTGTGTGTTCTCTTGCAGGATTGATGAACAACACTGTAATAGACTGGTTCCTGCCCTGGCCCCCGCAGGCTTTACTTGCAGTGGCTCAGTCTTTCCTCGGTGGGTGTACCTTTTTAAATATGTTAGGACAGCCAACTCGAATTAGCAGCTTGTGGGCCAAATACGGCCCACAGGAGCCAAATATCTGGCCTGCACTGACCCGGTCAGACTACACACACACCGCTCACAGCGTCAAATCAAGTGTGTGCAGCTCAGCTCTACCTCTGACCCTTTCACACGTATACACATAAGATGTATACACATGCTCTCCGCCTTGAATAGACGGCGCTACTACTGTTATTACTAGTACTACGATTTCTACTTTTACTACTGTCGATGATGATATTACTAATAGTACTGCTACTACTGCTACTACTCCTGTTACAACTATTGGCACTGTTGCTCCCATGACTGCTATTACTCCCGCTACTACTGTTACTACTATTGGTACTGTTACAACAACTACTACTACTGTTATGACTGTTGGGACTGCTGTTACTGTATTACTGGTACCACTACTACTACTCCTTCACTACTACTGTTACTACTATTATTTCTGTAACTACTACTGCTACTACTGTTACTAATATTGTACTACTATTGTTAGTGACAGTACTAATAGTACTACTGCTACTGCTACAACTAGTACTACTATTACTATTACTATTACTAATATTGGTACTGTTACCACTACTACTACTACAGCTGCTACTAATAATCATGCAACTACTTCTATGACTACTAAAATTATTCCTACTACCGCTACTACTAGTACTAATGATAATAATAGTGATAATAATGTTAATAATGAGTGGACAGTGCTATTGTAATAATGCTATTGCTACTGATCATTTCAGTTGTTTCCCTCAAATTGGGGAATCCTTAGAATGTGATTATTAAAATATTTGCGCATTAGTTCTTTGCTAATCGACTACTATATTCACATCTAATATTTAATATATCAAAACTAACAAAGAATATAGCAGTATTATGGTTTTATGGCTGTGTTTGTTCCATTGTTTGTGCTTCTGGGGTACAGCTCTGGCATTGATGCTGTCACGTTTTGCTGCTCTGAAAGGTGAAAGTCCAATGATTCCTGAAGAACACCGTCCAGCTGTGATAGACCACGTCTGCATGGTCCATAAATCTGTGGGAGACTACAGCAAGCTGTTCCAGCAGAAACTCAGACGTTGTAACTATGTCACTCCGAAGAACTACCTGGACTTCATCAACACCTATTCCAACCTGCTGGAGGAAAAGGATCAGGATATCCTGGGTGAGAGGATCGTGCATTGCGTAAATGAGGTGCCTCTGTGGGAAGAGACGAATCTGTGACGACGATGATTTTGTTTTGTTTGATGAGAGCATCGAATTGTTTGTGCGTTCCAGCTCAGTGCAAGCGCCTAGAGGGGGGTTTGGATAAGCTGAAGGAGGCCAGTGAGCAGCTGGCTGGGCTGAATGTCAAGCTGGCGGAGCAGAAGGTGGTGCTCGCCGAAAAGTCCACCGCCTGTGAGGCCTTGCTGGATGAGATCTCTACAAACACCACCGTGGGTCAGTGAATAGCTGCATCTCTCGCCTAAGTACCATCGGGGCTGATGGAAACCGCGCTGTTTGTTTCTTAAATGTAACACAGCTGTCACGAAGCACTCATCGCAGCGCACTCATGATGTTGCCTTCTAGCTGAGGAGAAAAAGACTCTGGCAGAAGACAAAGCCAAAGAGATCGAGGAGCAGAACAAAGTGATAGCCGTCGAGAAGAAGGAGGCAGAGAGTTCTCTGGCTGAAGCTCTGCCAGCCTTAGAGGCAGCCCGTAACGCCCTGCGAGACCTGGAAAAATCTGACGTTACAGAGATCCGGTAAACTCCCTCTCTGTCTTCGGGGGTTTATTGTCGAATAAACAATTGGCCTGATTACTCCTGCAATGCCCATATCCTCATTAAACAACCACTTGGAAGTAAAAATTGAAAATGGATGATGCTGTCTGTCCTGTGCTGCCGGTCCTTGATCCAGATCCTTTGCAAAGCCACCCAAACAGGTGCAGGTGGTTTGCGAGTGCATCCTGGTGCTGCGAGGCCACAAGGAGATCAGCTGGCAGTCAGCCAAGGGGATGATGTCAGAAGCTAACTTCCTGCGTTCACTGATGGAGATGGACTGTGATTCCATCAACAACTACCAGGTCAGGACTGTCAGAGGTGGGTTGCCGTCACGATGAATGGACGCCTGCGGCCAAACACCAGGACTCAGTCATGAGACGGTAACATTTGCCTTAGTCAAGTATGCTATCTTCCGTTTTCCTCCGACTCCCTCTTTCCAGGCTTCCTGAAGAACCTTCACACCAGCTTTGAGGAGATGCAAGCCATCAGCAAAGCTGGCTCGGGGATGCTCAAATTTGTCGAGGCTATCATGGGTTACTGCGACGTTGCCAGGGAGATAAAACCAAAGAGGGAGAAAGTAATTAAAATCTCATCCATGCTGTTGTTTTTTTTTGTCATTTGTGATACGGAATGAGCAGCAGCCTTTCCGCTGTGTTTTTCAGGTGGCAAGCTTGGAGAAGAACTTCTTTCAGAGTAAGCGGGAGCTGGAGGGCATTCAGAACGAGCTCAGCGACCTCCAGAAAGAGCTGCAGGCTCTGGGCGAAAAATACCAGGACGCCATCGGGGAGAAGCAGCTGCTCCAAGAGGAGGCTGAGCTCATGGAGAGGAGGCTAATTGCTGCCGACAAACTGATCTCAGGCCTGAGCTCTGAGAACGAGAGGTGAGTCACGACGCTCTGAGCCCAACCGGCATGCCTGTGAGTTGCTCAATTTAAAAAAAAAAAAAAAAAGAAATTTGTATTCCTTTTTTGCAGGTGGACAAAAGATTTGGAAGAGCTGATGCAGCGGCGTGTGCGTCTCCTTGGCGACTGCTTGATCTCCGCTGCCTTCCTGAGCTACGAGGGGGCCTTCAGCTGGGACTTCAGGAACGACATGGTGTACCAGACGTGGGTGAAGGACGTGCAGGGGCGAGGTGTTCCCTTGAGCCAGCCTTTCAGGGTGGATAACCTGCTAACCGATGAGGTGGAAATCAGCAGGTGAGAGGAAGCGTGTGCACTCAGGAAGCATCGGAAAGTGATACGTGGATCAGACTTAAATGGCACTGAGAATGATCCTGCGTGGAATAAACCTTGGCTTGCAGATGGGGCTCAGAGGGCTTGCCTCCAGACGAGCTCTCAGTGCAGAACGGAATCCTCACCACCAGAGGCAGCCGCTTCCCCTTGTGTATTGACCCTCAGCAGCAAGCCCTCAACTGGATAAAGAAGAAGGAGGAAAATAATAATCTCAAGGTTGAAAAAAGAGGCTTCATTTCCCTACTCGTTATACCTTCTTAATGCTCTCAGCTCCTAGAATGACTAGTCTGGACAGCTCCAGAGGCAGCGCCATGGCCGTCTTGACAGTTTGATCCTCCTTTTATTCACAGATCTCATCTTTCAACGATCCAGACTTCCTGAAACAGCTGGAGATGGCGATTAAATATGGCTTCCCGTTCCTCTTCCAAGATGTGGACGAGTACATTGACCCTGTGATTGACAGTGTCCTGGAGAAGAACGTGAGAGGAGCAGAGGGCAGGCAGGTCATCATGCTCGGCGACAAGGAGGTGGACTATGATCCCAATTTTAAGCTTTATCTCAACACCAAACTGGCAAATCCTAAATATTCCCCATCTGTGTTTGGAAAAGCCATGGTCATTAACTACACCGGTAAGAGCCATTAGCGTGGCAACTGCAGCTTTTGTGTGTGACAAAACAATGCTAATGCCAATCTATGTTACCTATAGTGACCCTGAAGGGTCTGGAGGACCAGTTGCTCAGCGTTATCATGGGCTTTGAGAAGAAGGAGCTGGAGGAGCAGCGCGAGCATTTGATCCAGGAGACAAGCGACAACAAGAAGCGGCTGAAGAACCTCGGCGACTCGCTGCTCAGGGAATTGGCCACATCCACAGGCAACATGCTGGACAACACAGAGCTGGTCCACACGCTGGAGGAAACCAAGTCAAAAGCCAGCGAGGTCAGTTCCACTGTGGACACGGAGCGGAGCAGCACTTTCACTGAAGTCATTAATAGCGGTTTGTTCTGTTTTTTTTTTTTTTGTATGCCATCAGGTATTTGAAAAACTAAAGCTAGCTGAGAAGACGTCAGAGGACATCGATAAACTCAGAGACGGCTACCGGCCTGCCGCCAAGCGCGGCGCCATTTTATTCTTCGCACTGACAGAAATGGCTCTGGTGAACAGCATGTACCAGTTTTCTCTGGCCTCCTACCTGGAGGTGTTTGACTTTTCTCTGCGCAAATCTCCGCCGGACTCGGCCCTGCTCCGGAGACTGAAGAACATCATGAACACCCTGACCTACTATGTCTACAATTATGGCTGCACAGGTACAGCACCTGAAAAAACCATTTCAGTGTTTATCTTTTTTATATCTATATAAAACCTGAGCTAACTTTGCACACCCTGTAGGGCTGTTTGAGAGACACAAGCTGCTGTTCTCCTTTAACATGACCATCAAGATGGAGCAGGCAGAAGGTCGAGCACCTCAGGAGGAGTTGGACTTCTTCATCAAGGGTGAGATGTCATCACGTAATTAAACATCATCTGAAATGTTTAAGCAATCACAAGCAGTCACATAAACATGTGCAGGCAGGAAACATTTCCAGGCTAATTGCCTTTCCATCTCATGTGCAAAGGAAATCTATCCCTGGAAAAGAGCAAACGCAAGAAGCCCTGCGACTGGCTTCCAGACCAGGGCTGGGAGGATATAGTGAAACTTGCAGAGCTTTTTCCTGAGCAGTTTGGCTCTTTGCCTGATGATGTGGAGGAAAATTCCACTGACTGGAAGTCCGTAAGTAACCACAATGGCTGGTATTACTACAGGCCTTTTACTTAATTGGCAAGTCTAACCCTTATCCTTTTTTCCTCCGCAGTGGTTTGACTTAGATGCACCAGAACGGGCTTCGGTACCTATGAAATATGAGGAGAACCTGTCAGCCTTTCAAAAGCTGCTGCTTCTGCGCTGTTTCCGCGTCGACAGAGTCTACAGAGCTGTCACGGACTACATCGCCGTCGCCATGGGCGAGAGGTGAGGCAGTCGCCGCTCCACTTGAATGCAAGTTTAGAGAAACCTCGTTCACAATGTTTGTCCTTCTTTCCCCTCAGATACGTGCAACCTCCTGTGATCAGCTTTGATGCCATCTTTGAACAGAGCACGCCGCTCTCCCCCATCATCTTCATCCTGAGCCCTGGTTCCGACCCAGCCAGTGACCTCATGAAGCTAGCGGAGCGAACCGGCTTCGGGGGCAACAAGTTCAACCTCCTCGCAATGGGTCAAGGCCAAGAGAAGGTACCAATTGCTTCTTTTCCACCTCACAGCTATGCAGCAATTTGTCTGGTCAAGTGGGAGGGACGCATGGGTTGCAAGGCATCAGCGCGGAGTGATGATAAGGTAAGAGGAGCTCAGGCTGACTGTCGCCTGTGGTCGTCATAAAGACAGCGCTGCAGCTGCTGGAGAGGGCAGCGTCTCGCGGTCAGTGGCTGATGCTGCAGAACTGCCACCTGCTGGTAAAGTGGCTGAAGGAGCTGGAGAAGTCCCTGGAGAGGATCAGCAAGCCCCACCCCAACTTCCGCCTGTGGGTGACCACAAACCCCATTCAAGAGTTTCCCATCGGCATTCTGCAAAAGTCACTAAAGGTGAAATGCCCTCTGTTCCACATCCAGCTGTGGCTATTTGCAAAGTTTATGAGCTGACATGCACCCAAGTACACTGTACGATATGTAGCGAGATAATGTCAGATCATGTCTTGCTTCCTTATATATATTGTTTTTCAATTCAACGTTAGCTTTTGCTGGTAAAACAATGTCCTGCAAACTGATTATGAGACCCAATGACTTGTCCATACTGGTGCTTTGAAAGCCCCGTTTTGCTCCACAAACGCCCCAGTTGACCCGTCAACACTGTGCGCAGGTGGTGACTGAGGCCCCCAACGGCCTCAAGCTCAACATGAGAGCCACTTACTCCAAAATCTCCCATGAGACCGTGTCTGCATGCCCGCACCCGGCCTTCCGCAGCCTGGTCTACGTGCTGGCCTTCTTCCACGCTGTGGTGCAAGAGAGACGCAAGTACGGCAAAGTCGGCTGGAATGTCCCCTACGACTTCAACGAGTCCGACTTCTTCGTGAGTGCCGTTCGCGCCCATGTTTACGCTGACCGACTTTGCGCCTCGCGTCTCATCGCGGCGCTGCGACTGTGCCCCGACAGGTGTGCATGGAGATCTTGAACACCTACCTGACCAAAGCTCACAGCCAAGCGGACAGCAACATTCCCTGGGGAACTCTCAAGTACCTTGTCGGCGAGGTCGCACCGGATTTCATGTCTTTCCGAAAAACACTGCATGCATGTTCCTCTCTGTCACTCTTTTAATTTTTTTGTGCTGTAAACCTCCTCATGTTGTCCTTCAGGTCATGTATGGTGGGCGGGCCATAGATAGCTTTGACCGCAGGATCCTGACTGCCTACATGGACGAGTACTTCGGAGACTTCCTCTTTTATACCTTCCGCCGCTTCCACTTCTTCACCAACAAAGACGTGGAGTACAAAATCCCCGCAAACGGACCCAAGCAAATTTACGTTGGTCGGTGCTGCGCGTGGCCTTTTAATTTCAGAAAAAGGTGTCGCGGCCATCGCTCACCGCCCCGTCTTGTTTGTGGCTGCAGATGAGATTGAGAGCATGCCGCTGACAAACACCCCAGAGGTGATGGGTCTCCACTCCAATGCAGAGATTGGATACTACACACAGGCGGCTAAAGACATGTGGACCCATCTGACAGACCTGCAGCCTCAGACGGGTAACGACGTCACGGCTCCTCCATCACGGCTCCTCCATCACTTTTGCCTCTTAATTAGTTGTAAAAGAACAAACCTGACATCAGCGCTTTCATATACCGGACCGACTGATCTGTGGTGCATTTGTTGTATCCCATGTACATCGAGTTTTTTTTATGATGGAGCTCATAAGGAACCTGATTCTGATTCTGATTCAGGTGAGTCCGCTGGCAGCATCAGCAGAGACGAGTACATCAGCCAGGTGGCCCGGGACATTCAGAGCAAGCTGCCCGGGTCATTTGACCTGGATGCGATCCGCAAAAAACTGGGCGCCAACATCTCCCCGACGTCGGTGGTGCTGCTTCAGGAGCTGGAGCGCTTCAACAAGCTGGTCCTCCGCATGCGGCGCTCTCTGGCCGAGCTGCAGAGGGTGAGACGGGGAGGGGCGGCGGAGTCCTTGGGTGAGACAAACCGGCGCACACCTCCGCCTCACACACTTCTGCTCCGATTGTTGTGCGTGTGCAGGCCTTGGCCGGCGAGGTGGGCATGAGCAGCGAGCTGGACGAGGTGGCCCGGGCCCTCTTTAATGGTCACATCCCAGCCATTTGGAAGAAGCTGGCGCCCGACACCCTCAAGTCCCTCGGGAACTGGATGAGTCACTTCGGGAGGCGTTACGAGCAGTATAGCCGCTGGGTGAGAGAGGAGCAACGCTTTCACAGAAAGGCGCTCGTTATTAAAGCCGCCTGCGTTGTGTTGGCGCCTCACAAAGTGTCTTATATCTTCCAGGTGGATGCAGGAGAGCCGAAGGTCATGTGGCTATCAGGACTCCATGTCCCGGAATCCTACCTGACTGCCCTGGTGCAGGCCGCATGCAGAAAGAACGGCTGGCCTCTTGATCTCTCCACCTTGTACACGCAGGTGACTCGGTTCCGCAGCGAGGACGAAGTCGGCGACAGACCCGGAGAAGGTAACGACGTCACTGCCTCTGGAGCGAAAGCGTCGGTGGTTGCGAGGGCGCAGTGATGAACAGCGGCGACTCTCTGCAGGCTGCCTCGTGGCCGGGCTCTTCCTGGAGGGGGCGGACTGGGACGTGGAGACGGGCTGCCTCGCGAGGAGCAGACCTAAAGCTCCGGCTGCCGAGCTGCCCATCCTCAAAGTCATCCCCATAGAGACGCGCAACCTCAGGCTGCAGGTGCGGACCGACGCGTGATGCGGGTGCAGTTAACCGCCGCCGTCGCATAACTCCGGCGCGTCTGTTTCATGCGTTTTTCGTCCCCCCCCCCCGCCAGAACACGCTGCGGACGCCAGTGTACACCACGTCCCTGCGGAGGAACGCGATGGGGGTGGGGTTGGTTTTCGAGGCGGACCTGTTCACCACCGTGCACGTCTCCCACTGGGTGCTCCAGGGCGTCTGCTTGTGCCTCAACGCCGACTAAACGCGCTGCCTGCTCCAGCGCGCCAACGACAACGCCGACTGCTTCTGTGACGCAGAAATCCCTCCTCCCCCCAATTTCGATTTTCACACAACCCGAGAATAAATAAGTTATGATATTAGAATACATCAGTGCGTTGTCTCAAATATATTTCGCTGACTTCAGTCTTCAGTTTGCTCACTAGATGGCAGCTCCTCACTCTGCACAGCGGGGCCGCAGCGGCGTCTCCAGCCTCGCAGTCGGCTATAGAGGCAGCAAGCTGCATCTGCTACTATTTATTTCGTGCATATGTGTTTGATTTTCAATTAAATCAAGTCAAAGTCACCCCTCTTTATCTAAGCATGTCAGAGTTCTGTTCATTCTTAAAATAGAAAGAAGTAAAAATGATGAGGGGTGGGGAGGTGGGGGGGGGGCTGAAAGCTGCTGCATCAGTGGAAAATGCAACACTGACCGAAGCCTGCTCAAGTTTTCCACTTTACCACAATAGCTTTTCGGCTTTTTCTCCCCAGTTTAGGTTGCAGCATGTGTTTCATTGTGACACTCAGCAAACAGATGTGGCGGAGTGCTGAGGTCAGCATGCCAGAGCAGGTCAGGTTTATACCGAGAATCAGGCAGCGCCGGAGGAGCTGGCCGCAGCAGCAGCGGCGGCGGCGGTGAAGTCACAGAAATAAGGAATTAAAAACTGTGGTTTTTGAGCCATGTTGCGTCCAAAGTGTAGCTGCTCTAATCAGCGGCGCGGCGGTCGGAGTCAACAATGGCGCGCAGAAGGCGATTATCATTTGCCAAATAACCATTAATATAAATCCCCCGGACGTTTCCTTGCGGTTCTTCCCTCGAAAAATCCATGAGGTCATCTCGCTCTGCTCGTTAAGATCGTGCAGCTGAATGGATGAAGGTGGGCGGCCTCCTCTCCGCGCTGACCACCTTCAGGACCCGAGCGGATGGGGGGGCCGGTGGAGGGGTTGGGGATGGGGGTCACCGCCTGAAGCCATGAAAAGGCCGTTGTGTGGTTAAACGAAGCCGCACAACCCGCCGGTGAGCAGATCTCTGGTAAATGCTCGCAGTCACAGACAAAAGGTAACGGAGCTTTTTCTGTCTGCACAGTCAAGGGGAAGGAAAGTAAGAGCAGCTACTCAAGAAACGACAGATAAGAAAAAAGAAAAAAAAAACCCCTCTCTCAATGGAACTGACCCCCATCTTCCCTCCTCAGAGTCCTAAAATTATTTTCAGCTGCCGGTGACTGCAGGGATTTACATTAACCCTAAACTGCACCAGGTTCCTGCTTGGCACTCGCTGGCCTCATAAAATGCCAAGGGTGCCCTGAAACAGAAACCACTGACACGACACTTTTCCGCCCTCCACACCCCTCTCACCACCCCCCCACCTCCACGCTCCCCTCCACCCTCCATCCCAGTTTCCGTTTGCTGTGATTGGGAGCAGGTGGGCCCAAGTGCATTCCCTCCTCCTCCCCGTGGCACAGTAGGTGACTAAGTGCCAGTCCG